>JAWDHC010000090.1:0-94436 GCA_036172615.1 Curvularia verruculosa | reverse complement strand
ATCCTGCTGCACACACACACACACACACACACACACACACACACACACACACATACGCACGTCCACAAACTCTAGATCTCGATCTCGTCAACTCTGACCTCGTATGTCCCGAAAGCCTAAAAACTAGAAAAGGAAGGTGTAAATGTGTTAAATCTGCGTGTACACGTCGGATAAAACAAAAAAGGTACTATGCACACCAAGACTCAGAAGACCCAGAAGAAGAATGAGAAAAAAAAACACTTTCAGACAGTCGTACCATGAGATGCACGTAGGACGAGATACAGAGTACACATTGGCAAACAAACAGGTCTAATGCATTTCGGCACTTCTTCGGAGCGCCACATGCGTGCTATTGAGGTAGTGTTGGCATGAGGTAGAATATCGAGAGACCAGTGGTGGTGGTGGTAGTGGTGGGGGTGGGGAAAAGTGGTCGCTACACCAACATTGCGGTCCTGAGACGCGAGATATGAAGGTAAGACGAAAAGGAAAAACGAAGATTGGGTGAGGAGGTGTTACCCGTACGAACGGATTCAAGAGCCATCAATATCATTACATTCGCTGCGAAATCGAGTCGAGCATGAAGGATTTGCACGGGAAAAGATTCTATAAGGCTGAACATGGCACGAGGCAGCGTTGCCTTGGCTACTAGTCTGGGGTACAAACGAAGCCATAGTGCACAGCGAAGGAAACTTCATCGAGCGATCGTTCAGCCTCATTTTGCTTGAAGCTTAATGCGTTGGCCTTGTTTGTCCGGGGTGGTGGGGCTTTTGTTCTTTTCTTTTTCTTCTTGCGACGGCCGCGGGGGGAAAAAAGGGGAAGGGGGAAGGAGTTCCGAGAGATTCGATTCATGGATGTACGTTTTATGAATTTTGACGGCCGCTAACGAGTGTTATCGGTAATAGTTGCCTTTTTTTTCTTTTACTGCTTAGAGGGAAAGTTGTCATGTCGTTGTTTCGTTGGTCGTTTCGTGTGCAACCGAAATGGAGATATTATTCGGCTGTCCAACTATGAGCCGCCTCGCTTGGTCTAACATGCTGTCTTTTTCACACGTGCACAGATACTGCAAGTTGAATGTGTACCAAGTGTTCCATTTCTTTAGTTAATTTTTAATTTTTTGTGACGTGTGTCTATTCCACTAGGGGTATGTCTATGGCACATGGGTTTCTAGTCTCTCGGCGGATACAATGTCTGAAGGAGGCTATGGATTAGAAAAAATAATCATGTACAGTCGCGCCAGTGCCTCAATTGTAGGGCGAGTAGCACTTGGCGCCTGCTTTTTATTATACAGGACCAATGTTCAGAATGTATCTCAACGCAATGATTGCATGTTAGAGTCAAGCCATTCGTTTGGCAATGGTGACCCTCCCAGTACTCTATCATCCGCGGTTTCCACCTGCACACTGGTTTCAGTGACTATGTTGATTGCGTGGTCCGTTTGCATTGGTTTGATGATAGAATCTTGTGATCCTGTTCGCGTGTAACTGTCTCTGTCGTATTCGACATCTTCGTTTCGTGATCGCGTAGCATAGCTTCGAGTGCCGCGGTGGTCGACTATGTGCGATAGCTTTTTCTTTCCACCAGTGATTTTGATGGTGCGTGAGGTTGTCAAGGTATCTTTGGCATTAATAGTATGGAGGCTGTAGTGTTCGGTGTCACCTGGGCGTGCAGCGTTGGGGTTTGTTGCTGTGACAGTCCTGTTGTAGTGCCCGGTGCTCAAGTCTCCAGACACCAATACACGCCTGGTCAAAGCGTACAGGAGTGCATCAATCCACCCACAAGATGTAAGTAGGCAGCCCGCAACGACGAAGAAGATGTCCGGCATGGAGTGGCCTGTCATAACGACCATGCGCCCAACCGCAAGGGGCAAGGTCAGGATAACATAGACGGTGGGATACAGGACCATGAACTTGGTTGCTCGAGAAAGCTTGCTGGTGTTGTTTGCCACGACACTTCGAATACGACCGCGTAGATGGAAAAATAGATGCGCATAGATGGTGATAGTACCAAACTCGACGATGAAGATCCAGAGATAGTGCAACCAGAGACGCTCGTCTTGGAACTCATGTGAAACCCAGCACTGGTAGGCGTCAGTCCCATGTTTCTTAAGATTCCCAAACAACAAGTAAACTTACCCATCCTGCAGCGCGAGAGAAATATCGGTCCTTATGTATTGCTGGTCCCAACACTGTGAGGAACAGCGAAAAGAACCAAATGGACAGAATTGCCATCACAAACCACTTGTATGGCATCTTGTATCCTTTGACCACGCCTAACCAGGTGTGTACAGCGATTGCTAGAACAAAAAACCCACTCGAAACATCTCCAATCTGGAGGAACCAAGCCTGGATGAAGCAGGCTCCGGTAGGTGCCAGAATTTTGTCAATCCTGAGCCAATGGAATGATATGGAGAAGGCAACCGATTGTTGAAGATCAGCCAGTAGCAGGTTGTAGATGAGAATGACATATTGGTTATAGCCGACGTATTGCTTGTAATGTTTCCGCCAAGATATCATTCGTTGGGTGATGAAAGCAAGTAATACGGTCACGGATACCAAGCTCATCGTGGCAAACAGGCCTAGAGGAATCAGGCCTGCTTTGTAGATAGGCGTGAGGGGGTCTGATACATGGTCAGTGTGACTCAGGACCTGGGGAGTATATTACGTACCCATGCTCTCGGGAGATGCAAAGTGCTCCGCCCCGGGTGCTCGTGGTTCGAGAGAAGAGAACATGTCGGCGGCCATGCTGTAGAATGTTGTGCTCCCAATTCAAGCAGACTGGCTCACGGTGAAGCAGGAAGATACTTGTGCTTTAAGCTCATCAGAACACCATGATCGGCAGGCAGAAAACCTTCGATTGTTCTAGTAAAGAAGGGGTTTCGTGCGTTTTGTAGATCGAGCTGAGGGCTCGAGTGGCCCTTTGCTTGGCCAGGACTGATAGCGAAGGTTTGACAGCAGGTGTTGTGTGTCACTGTGAGGGGAAAGAAGGTTATTAACACTAAGGAAATTTCCGTCAAAGTATCCCAAAGAATGGGGATTACGGGAAATATCAAATATCGCCCAAAAGCTAGTTGGGTGGAGTCGGGCGTCCTGTTATGGGATGGGGTCCTCGGAGACCAGGGGATCAACCAACAGACTTGCTGCACCAGGCAAAACGGACATGCAGGCGCACCAGCCCTGCTGGCATGCTTACTGGGTCTGGGGTGCTTGAGGATCGCCGAAACAGCAGGGCGCTATGCATGCAGGGTTGAGGAGTGTACGTCCAGTTCGCGTTGGTGCCTCTCATGTCGTCTGCTTCCTTTCCGCTTCTGACACCCATTGAAGTCGATAACCGAGATCATGCCCCATTTTGGGTACAGCCATGCTTCTCTGAGGTGCCGAAAACATGGCAGCAGAACGCCACATTTTGTTGTTTATTCCAGTGAGGCTCATCAGTGACGCAAAAGCAATGTGCGCCGACACGATATTACCTGAAGCAAAGAGCAAAGAGCTAGCATTTCGTAGAGGTTGCGGGACGTTGTTGATCCTGCTGCCATCCAGTTGGACGTAGGACGGAATAGGGTATGAATAACAGCCCGCCACCACGTGGAGCACGGCCCTGACATGGCTGCAGATGGCACACTCGTCTGTGCAGACACCGAAAGCGAGCAAGATTGTCAGTGCTACAGAGCCGTGGCATCCGATTCTTTCCGTCTGTCTGAATGCATGTGAATGTCACGAATCCATCTTGCCTAGAGTAATCTGTCCTCGAAATGCCTTGTCCTGTTGGTCTTTGATATCGGTTAGGACTGTGCCGCAGCTTATACGGCCCGGTATCCTTTCAAACCAACACTATCGCACGCGGTCCGCGGTCAAGGCCGTCTCCGTTCTGCCGCGCCCCATTTGTGGGGAGGGGATGGGGGGATGTTGGAAGCTGGTGTCTGTGGAGGACGCGGCATTGGGAGCGGATGGTCACTAGCCAGCCATGTTCTAGCGGCTTCTAGTGCTAAGGGGCTACTGCGGTGTTGTGCGATGGAAAAACAATTGTCCACAACGCCAATGGTTGCGTGCTTAGGATCGTTGCCCATGTGTAATTTGACAGGGGCAAAAATATCAAACGTACCATGTATGTACGCCCCTCTTCCACTCTATACAGTACATGTCAGGTACCGATATTGCCAGCCGTTTCTAGAGTACCGACATGGCTCTCCTCGCAGATAGTAGGTGTAGTAGATCCGTATACTTGACTGCGTACATATCCAATACCCATACCAGGTTGCGAGACACGGTCAGATACGGCCAGTCGCTTGTGGTACGAGCTCGCGTGCAGGTACTCTGCGCCACTCAAGTGACAGCTACGCACGCAATACAGCCTCATACTGATCAGGATATTCGGCAACAGCCCGAGCGATTTGCCCTGAGGGGTTGTGGAAAGGCTTGAGAAGCTTGGCTTCAGTCGCAACGATCAACGTCTGTTGAATGACAGCTACTGGTGCCGGCACCTTGTGCCGATTGACAATGTCACTACGAGTAGCTCCCACTTCATTGCTAGTATGCAATTGGTTTGAACTACTGAAACACATCTTACCGTCGGGGGCAAGTTTGACTCCACTTGACAAGGTAGAGACGTGGAACTGTCATGGTCATACGATCTGCGTACCCCTGCCCCCACTCGAGGCGTCTAATCCAACAACTAGTTGCTAGGGGTCGGCCATACCGCGGGCTACCTTCTCATTCAGCTAGGAGTAGTGTTGTACCTACCCCAGACTTGGCTTCCACAGTCCAAGAAACGGGGTTGAGCCTCGCTTCCAACAACTATGCTGGTCGTGGCTGTGGCTCGCACAACAGACCCTTCTATCTTGTCATTTCCCCGCGGAGGGATCCAGAACACCTGCAGAACCAACACTCAATATAAGAAGGACCGAGACCTATCGTCGTAAAAAGAAAAAGCCCCGAAAATAGATATCGCGACGTCCGTACCTTGTTACTCCTGCTAGCCGACACGACGTAAACGCAACAGCGGGATCTATAGGTACGCTTCTGCAACTAGGGCGTCTGGAACATGCTGCTCGTCGCCTGGTCCCGTTATTGCTACCAACAACCCTCGTGGCACGGTTGTATATTGCTTTCGGCACCCGTAGCGGCTCATATCTACCGCGTCAGCAGACAAAACCCCACTGTCTCCGATATGTGAACGAAGGAGTCGTTTATACCAGAGGATCATAGAAAGAGCCAACCGGTGGCAACGGAGAAACCAATGCGTTTGTATCATGCTACCTCGATCCAGTACCAGTCAGTACCAGCTACATTCGCAAAACTTAGCGAACGATACAAGATTAGCCGGTCAGCCAGTCTTTTCGGTCTGCATGTCTTCAACCGCGGGGCCGAGGCACTCCCTTGGTGGCGTCCAGATACGAGACAGAGATCAGTTTTTTACCGGAGATTCCATCACCACGATCTCAATGTGATGCCAAGCCGTGCTCTTGTAGCCGCCAGATCTCTCTACAGGGAATCAGAAGGGGTACTTGTGCTCCCGTTTCTGCCTCAACATGGGCTAGCAGATTGACTTTGGCCACATCGAATGGAGTAACAAAGCGTTAGGTACAAACCCCTTCCGCCGCCACACCACTTTCCAATTCGTGCCTCGAGTGTAGGCGAACCGTCTTTGTGTTGGTTAGCAGATTCGCTAGCACCTACAGAGAGAGATCTAGAGCAAGCCTGGCAGCCGAGAGCTATGGAGTCTTTATGCCGCGGCTTTCTGGGATGAGGTTCCTCGGAGAGCTGTTCGGGGCCCACCAATTCTGCGAGATTTTGCGAGATTTAGTCGAGGGATAGCTGGCACCAAGTTGGAAAAAAGAGGCGCGACTTGGCATGGGCCAACACCAACTAAAATTATCCAAGTGCCCCTAAACCCTTCTTCCTGATGTCCTCAAACATGATATAGAGTTCCAGTGGAAACAGGGTGTGAGAAAAATAAGGGCGTTCTAAGGTATGGTGTAAAGGTTCTCTAAGTCGCACGTTATTTTCCAGTGTAGTGCCCGGATACATGTGGCTGCAATTAGTTCCAACCGCTACGAAGCTATTCCAAACGAACTTGGAGACACAATTATTGGCCTGTTATCGCTTAGAGTATGCTGGCTAGGTGTTTAACATATGATGTCGTTGTCGAACTGAGACTGTTCCCTGCTGCTCATCGCGGCTCCAGCCTCAGCGGTCTGCGCTAACCGGATGCGGTAGCGTGTTGTTAAGTGCGACATGGCAGCCAAACATCCCAACACCGACGACACGCATGAAAGCATGCATACCTACCAGCGCACATTGTCTTCTTAATAATGTATAATCTAGAGTCCCTGTGAAAATTAGCGCATACGAGATCACCACGCACCCCTGAAAAATGGCGCCAAAGGACGAATCACACACGCGTATCAGCAACATCAAAGCCGACCTCCAGTCAATCTCGACGTGCACCAACGCTACTGTGAGCGCGCTGCAGGAGATCCTCTCCAAGAAAGACGAGGACACGGCACAAAAGGAAAACGTCAAAACTAAGGCCCAGGCGACCGGGCGGAGGAGAGCTGGGACGGCCGCAACTGCGACCGCGGCTGCAAATGCAGATATCCAGAAACAAAAGGCACACACAATTTCGGCTAGGGAGAAATATATACTTGCCACCGAGGTTGCAAACAAGACTCTTCAGATACTCGCGGAGGCACTGAAGAACCCGCCGCCTGCAGTCGCCGCCCGAGCCCCTTGCAAATCGAAACCAACACCCGCCGAAGATGCGCGCAAGCCAGCACGACCACGGCCTGGTCATACAAAGACTGCCTCTGTCTCACAAAAGCCTCTGCAAGAGAGACCCGCCTCTCAGGTTCATAACTCGCCGCAAAAACGCGCCCCGCGCCGCTCGTCCTCATACTCATCATTCCTCGACCCAGGCCCCGACCCAGGCCTGATCGCGACGGCTGAGTGTGCAAGGACGGCATTCACATATCTGGGCACGCAAGAAGCGATGAAGATTTTGGGAAAGGACTCTCAGGAGCTGCAGTATGAGAATGGTGTGCTCGTACTCATCGGGAAACTTGTCGCACATGGCTTGGATACCATGGCCGTCAAGGAGCTGCGAACCTTGAAAAGGAGATTGGACCGACACATTGGCCGTGACTCTGGATCGGACCTATCAAAGACCATTTTGCCGAATCCTGGAAGTACCGATAAAGAAAGCCTTGCATCACTTCTAGACTTCGCGGCCATGGACCCTAATAGCCTGGTTGTGCCATTGGTGGCGAGCTTCCAATCGTACACAATACGTATCATCGGGAAGCTCAAACGACCTCGAACAATCGAAGCCACCTGGGAATTTTTGAAACTAACGAACCCTTCCTCACCCGCAAATCTGTTCATGCATACTGCAAAATCCCCAGCCAGCCAAGCCAAGGCTGCAAGGCAACTTGAATCTTTGGCTCAGAGCATTCTCTCTCTATGCCCTAGCATTTCGAGCACTGAAGATTCGAACACTTTACAACCGTCTGCAGAAAAGGTGCTACTTCTGCAACATTTGGCCTTCAGCATAAGAAAGAAATGGTGGAGCCTCGTTGACCATCAAGGGAACGAAGAGCAGGAGCTGTCAGAACCTTTCGCTAAATGCTTAACCGCCTTTGCTCGCAGGTCTCAGCTCGTTTCCAGCAAGAAGTACAAGTTGGCAGAGACTCTGTTCACAAATCTGCTGGGATGGCCTGACGGCACCACTGCATCACCAAACGGTGCACCTGTCTCCACCACCGCAAGTAAAACTCTGTCATCGCTTGCTCAATCTGCAGGCTTGTCTGATCAGGCCCTTCGATGGCTAGGGTCTTCGAACCACAACACCACCACGACCCCCTCCTCCAAAACTTCTGCTGCAAAGCAAACTGCGAGAAAGATACGAATCGCCACCATTACTCTTGAGTCGTACATAAGGGGTGAGAAGAAGGCTGATATGGACGATGTAATGGCGGATGCCCTCAAAGCCTTGGGCGGAAGTCTGGGTGGATCCGCAACAGATCTCGAGTCGCTGTTTGCCGAAGTGAATGCCTTGAGAAGAGCAGCAACCAAATTTCTGGTGGCACGCCTGTCCAAGCCCTCAAGCGAGGCCGAGAAACTCGCTGTAGAACAACACGCTGTGCCTATCGTTGCTGCAAGCGTGCATTTCTTAGCAAGGTTTTTGGGTTCTGCACGCCCCCAGAGAGCTGAAAGCAAAGCTCAGGATCAGCATCACGAGCGGGTCACTCTTGCTTGGAGATATATGAAGGGAACCATTGACTCCGTCATGGCGTGCTGTAAACAGACTGTCAATAATGAAAACGAGTGGAAAGAACTGGACGCACTCTTGCAAGAATGCTCGCACGTCCTTCGTCGTTTCGAAGAAGAGGCTGAAGACGGGACTCTTTCGGATGAAGAGACTCGGACATTGACCAGTTCTTACATTGTCAAATTATCGAACGGTTACTGGGCTCTGTACCTCCAGCTACGAAGGTCTCACTCCAGCCCCGATACGCTCTTTTTGGCTATGCGGCGCTCCATTGACCTTATAGAATCCAGAGAAACATTCGAACAAGAGAGCGGTCTTCTTCCAACGAAACTTGAGCAACTAGGCGAGGTGTTAGAAGATTTGAGACAAACGGAAAAATCTCGAGACGCTTTTCGACGATGCATCCGAAGCCACCTTACTGCAGATGTCTTGCGACAACTTTCTGAAATTGCCGGAAAATCTTCTCTTTGTGCAATCTCTGCCGACGATGGGCCATTCAGCGCTGTTGTTCGAGTTTTGAAAGCTTATCATCATTCGTTCTTAAAATTTGGCATACGGCAGCCGGATGAAATTGCGTTCTTCGACGACGACACGATCCAACCAGAGACCAAAGGGGCCATCTTAGAGTTGCAGATAAGCTTTTACCTACGCACGCTATCTAAAAACCGAAAGTGGGACTCGAATCTGGACAAGTCCCTCTGTAGTCTCGTCGAACGATTGTATGAAATATACCTACCGGAAATCTACCCCATTCGACGTATAAGGTTATCCATCGCGGTCCTTCAGCTTTCACAGCATGATCCTCACATTCTGTCTCAGCTAGCACAAATCTCTGACTCTGCCTCGGAAGATCAGATGCCAGTAGAGGGTAGTCAAGATGAAGCATTGAAAGGATATAGAGCTCATCTGAAAGCGCTTCGCAACCTCAAGTCTTCTATGCAGCAACCTTCTCCTCCTGTATCTGTTCTCAAAGAATGTTTCGCCACGTGGGAGTCTCTTGTTCATTCCTCATCTTCCTGGGAAACATTGAGAGATCGAATCGATGATTCGGATGGATGGCTTCAAGATCTTCAAGCCTGCCTCGAATTTCTCAATGCGAAGGGTGAGGAATACCTTGCGTTACCGCTATTCCATCTCTTGATTCGTATCTTTGAGCTTCAGAAGAGTGCCGATGGATCCAAGCTCCTGAGTACGATGTGTGCTCTAGGGCTACAGTTCCTCCGTCTTGGCTATACGGGAAAAGCAGGCCTTTGTCTTGCCAAGGCTGAAGCGCTAATGGCATGTCGAACCTGTTCAGTCGACGCTAAATTGGAGTGGCACTTGGCTTATGCGGAGTATCTCCTGGGGATGGGTAATACTGCGAAATGGTAAGTGAGAAATTCCGCTTGCTGCTCACTATGTACTGATATTTCCGCCAGTTCGACAATAATGGCAAACGCCCAATCTATTGCCCTTGAAGATAGCCAGTTCTTGGACCTCGCGAAGCCAACAACCACGCTTTCTGGTAGACTACGGTTCAACAGGGTAGTAGCAGATGCATCCTATGTTCAATCGCTATTTGCTACAGCCACTGGGTCCTACAGAGAAGCCGCTCGACATGCGAGACAGTGCATCACCCTAAACCGTCGTATCTGGGCTGCTCTTGAATCACGGTTAAATACGAAGAAGACATCACCCGCGGATGAACATGAATCTGAGATGGATGGGTCGGTCCGAACAGCATTTGATCCATTGAGTTCTGTGCGTATTGAAAAGGGAGTGCCTGTTGTTATGTCTGTGACACACGAAGCCCTCAGTGGGCCTGATTTCTGGGCATTGGTCCCGTCTTTGTATCGGGCTTTGATGCAACAATCCCAGATATTTGCTCACCAAGGATTGCTGAATGAGGCTATTTACGTCGCCGAACAAGCGGAAAAGGTTGCTTCTGCGACACAGTCTCCGACACTCAAGGTCGATAATGCCAGCTGGCGTGCTGATTGTTGGGCTCAAAGCAACCGAACTGACAAAGCTGAGGCCATTCTGAAGGCGCTCAATGCATCTGCTTCACGCAAATGCTTATCTACAGCCGGTTTCCATTCCGCCGTTGCCAGAACTCATCACTGGAACGGCCAATACGAACAAGAGATCGCTTCGTACAACCTCATGGATCAACTTCTCACGGATTTGAGTTCACCATTATACATGAAGACACTAGAATCCTTTTGTCCTTCGGTTGATACACTGACGGAGCAACTATCGTCCTTGACAGTGCAAGTTACCGAGACTGCCAAGCCAAAACCAGCAACGAGAGGTCGTAAGCCGGCAGCAAAAACAGCAATACGGGCAAATGCAAGGCCGGCTGCTGGGGCTCGACCTAGAGCAGCCACAGGGCGGACAGCAAAGGCTGCTTCCAAAGTCAATCGCCAACCTGATATCTCAACAGCACCGGAGGGGTCTCACGCTGCGGACGAATGTGCTGCGCTGTGTGTCTTCCAGGCTAGCATGAGAGATCGAGCCGTACTCGCAAACATCCTGCATGACGATCTCGCCGAAGCATTGAAGCTCCTTGGACAAGCCGAGAGTTTGCAGAGCGGCCTTAATCAAGAAGTGTCGCACATGTGGGCTACGTTCAAAACGAGGCTTGCACAGAGTGCAAAGCAGATTGCAGAGGATTTTACTGTAAACACACTACCAGAGTCGACCATTGCGTTCCCTGCTTTTGGTCTCAACGACCGCAGATTCTCCGAAGTGGGCCAAGTCGTTCCTCCCAAAAAAGGCGTGGCGGCATCTTCCTCTGTTGCCAAATCCAGCCGAGCAAAGAAACAATTGAAGGAAGATTTTATGGACACGCTTCGCGAAGCACGAGAAAGACTGGTAGAAGCACATGCTCTGTGTGCTACCAATGGTTCAAACCATTTATTTCGGCAAACCTCCATGGCGCTGGGTCATGTAACGGTACTTATGTCTGCTGTTTCTGGAAGCGACTTGCCCAGCTCGTTGCACCCATTATATGCAGCCTATATGAGCGAACTACCCAAGGTCAACGCATTAAGACTGGCACAGGAGTCCACCGAGGCAGAAAAAGAGCAATTATCCCGTGACGAGTGTCTGCGATGGCCGGTGACAGACCCTTCGCCTTTCTCATTTGCCTCGGTCTCTGAGTTCCAGAAGAACTATGTTGACATTATCCCGGAAACATGGCATGCGATATCGCTGGCTCTTAGTGAGGCCCGCGATGAGTTGTTCATCACCCGTTTCGAGAGTGGCTTGTCTCCATTTGTGTTGCGTCTACCATTAGCTCGACACGCCTCTCGCGACATGGACGAAGACGAATTTTCGTTCGACGACGGAAAGAGAGACTTTGAGGAGATTATTGAGCTTAGTGACTTCAGCACGCGGAGCGCCAAGGACATGACTTCCAGGGAAGCAAGACAGCAGTGGTGGACTGAGCGCGAAGCTCTCGATACTCGGCTCCATGAGCTTTTGATCAACATGGAGAATATCTGGCTCGGAGGTTTTAAGGGTGTATTTTCTCAACACGAGAGACAGCCAGCTCTTCTTGCCCAATTCCGCAAGTCATTGGAGAACATACTGGACGAGCACCTGCCATCTCGCAGAAAGAAGAGCCAGCAAAAGCGACCGGTGCTGGATACACGAGTTCTAGAGCTTTTTATCGGTCTAGGCGACGCTACGGACGAGGACCTGGACCTGGACGAAGCACTCATGGACCTTATCTACTTTGTCGTCGACATTCTCCAATTCAACGGCGAACGTAATGCCTACGATGAGCTCGATTTCGATGCCATGGTAGTCGAGACATATGAAGCTCTGCGCGCATACCACAGCGCATCTCACAAACATGAGGCAGCCACTTCTCATCACACGATACTCATACTGGACAACAATCTACACGCGTTTCCATGGGAGTCATTACCATGTCTCGAGCAGCTTTCTATCTCGAGGCTGCCTTCTTTGGCTGCCCTCCGCGAACGACTGCTGTCCGCCCAGCCGTGTACACGTAAATCAGATACTGCACCACCTGGCCATTTCATCCGCTCTAGCATTCGGGGTACTAGCATGCTTAATCCATCAGGGGACTTGACTCACACGTCCAAAACAATGTCGCCCCGTCTGGATCAGCTACAGGGGTCGTGGGACCGTATCACGAATCGCGCACCATCGGAGAAGGAGTTTGAAAATTCATTGCGAGAAAAGGATCTGGTGCTTTACTTTGGTCACGGAAGCGGCGCACAGTATGTCAAGTCCAAGGCTGTACGACGCCTTTATCCTGGCCAGCAAGACGAGGAGAACAGGAAACCAGGCTGTGCCACGACGCTGCTGTTTGGGTGCTCTTCGGTGCATCTTACCGAAAACGGTATATTTGAGCCTTCGGGTATGCTTGCTTCTTATCTTATTGCCGGTGCACCCGCGGTCGTCGGAATGCTCTGGGATGTCACGGACAAGGACTGCGATCGCTTTGCTGTCAAGGCCGGGGAACTCTGGGGATTGTGGCCCGAGGCAGAAGAAGACAGAGCTCATTCCAAGACGCTGGCAAAGACTTCTACAAAGAAGGCAAAGGGCAAAATTCGAGTTGCGCCATTGGTCGATGATGTCGAGGGTGTGCGAAACGCGGGAGGGGCGAAGAGGGGAAAGAGGACAGCCAAGGCTAGTGATGAGGATAGTGACGTCGAGGGAGAAAGACGAAGGGGGATCGGACTAGACGAAGCAGTCCGCGACGCACGGAAAGCATGTGTGTTGAAGTATCTCAATGGGGCTGCTGCTGTTGTTTATGGCATCCCAGTGTATCTAGAGTAGGAGGATTGGTCAGGGCTTGAGGCCAGCGAGGCAGTTTGGAATTTTAGTGTTTTGTTTTGTTTTGTTTTTTTTCTTCTTCCCTTCACAAACTACCTCGGACTGACGACATGGGAACCAGACATGGATGATGGCGCGGCACACTCGGATTGGCTAGCGATTGTTGAGACCCAGGAGACTGAGATGATGGTAAAGGGAGGGATCAGGATGTGATGAATGCACAGACGGTCCGCATTTTGTGGACTGGTGGCCAGGGGCTCCAGCTGGCAGTGTGGAGAGATCGGCCCCAGCCGGATGACAATCACGAAGGGGATGGAGAAGGGCCGAACAGGACTATGTGTGTAGTGCAGTGCACAGCCGTGGGCCACGATGTGCAGATATCAGCGCACGAGCGGAGATGTAGCTACACCTACATCTAGACTTTGCCGGGCCAGCTGTACAAATGTCGGTGCGCACGTATGCTTTTTCGCGGAAGACGCTCCGCTGGAGGCAAGCGAAGATGACGACAAACTCTGCTGCCATGTCCGGACACTACACTGGACCCTGATCCCCATGCCGTCAAGCCATAGTGCTTCTATCCTGGGGACTTCACCACCCCACCCACGCCATTCCTCCTAATCCTCTCTCGGTCGCTTATCCACGCGACACTGTCATGACGGAGCGCTCGGCTAAGTCGGGCTCGTCTCGCAAACGAGCGCTGGTGAGCTGCGACCGCTGCAAGATCCGCCGGGCGCGATGCATTCGCGACAATGCAGACATGCCCTGTGCCGATTGCAAGGCCAGTGGCGTCCAGTGCGAGTCCAAACTCCCTCGCAAGCAGCGCGTCTACGGCAGCGTCGAAACACTGAGTCTGCGCTACAGAGCCCTCGAGTCGCTCGTCAAGGGACTGTTCCCCAACGACAATGTCCAGGACACGGAAACATTATTCAAGATTGCGGCCGCGAGGAACATACCTATGCCCGCAAGTGACGACTTCACACCAGCAAATATCTTCAACAACAGTGGCACCGCCAGCGGCCAGCGGCCGTCCTCGTCACAGCAGCAGCAACATCAACTACGCCAACAACCACCTACACAACCACCGGGTCAAACCATTCACCAGCAAGTAAATCAACAGCATTTCCAAACATCTCCCTTTTCCCAGCAATCGTCCTCTGGTCCACATACCATCATCGAGGCTACGCATTCCTCTGGAAGTAGCTCTCCACCCATCAAAAGCAAGCATCATCGCCGAAGCGCCTATTCTGAGGCCCATCGACCGCCGTCTCGCGCTGAAGAGCTCTTGCGAACTAATCGACGCACTGCTCACTACTTTGGGCCTTCGAGCAGTTTTCGTCTGGCGACAACAATACGGACTCTTGCCGCCCGATGGATAGCCGTCACGGGTGCAAGTGCTCACTCCTTCATCTCAGACCCCTCGAGTACTTCTGGTTCTATCCTGAAGCGTAGCAGTACCGACCCCTCAAACGAAGACCTCACATTGCATGAGACGACTCACCTGGTCATCACCGGCAAGGGAAACCGCAAAAGATCCCGATCAGAACTAGAAGAGTCTGGCGACGAGCCGATGCCCCATGAGCGAAGCATCAGTAAAGAAACCATTGGCGATTTTTTGCCCGCAAAATCTACTGGCGAAGCCCTCGTATCCGCCTACTTTAACCGGATCCATATGTACATGCCTCTATTCAACAGAAGCGTGTTTCATCTTCGCTTGGAAGCAACGTATTCTCGCACTACCGAAGTGATCGAAGAATGTAAGGACATTGGCTGGCTGGTCGTGTTGGCTCTGGTCTTTTCCTTTGGGTGCCAGCAATTCGAGGAGCTTGACTGCAAGCAGGCGTACGAGATGCGAATAAAATATCTTGAATTTTCGAGAAGCCATTTCCGACAGCTTCTCACAACGGCTTGTTTGGATAATGTCCAGGCACTTGTTTTGCTGAACATGCACCATCATAGTGTTGGGCAAAAGAGCAGCTCATGGCTGCTGATCGGTCTCGCAGTGCGCATGGTGAGTGGGCTACTGGGTACACATCTGCTTTTATTGACAACATCTCCAGGCAACTACCATGGGAATGCACCGGGATGCCTCGAATCTGGAATTCGAATTCGTCGAACGCAATTCACGCCGCCAGGTATGGTGGACAATCTATATTTTCGAGAAAACACTGTGCAGCATTCTCGGACGCCCGACTGCAATTGATGATCGCGAAATGGCAATGCAAGTGCCAGAATCGCTTACGGCTGAACAGCCAAGCATATCCCCAGACTCGATGAGTCTTTGCTTTGATCTTGTCCGCCTGTCATATAGCATCCGACAACGCGCTTATTTCGATCAGACCTCAGCCGAAGAACGCTCACCAACGCCTGCAGTCGCGAAGGCCTTACTCCGCGAGCTAGACACTTTTATCGCCAGCGTTCCTCCCAACATGTCGTTGGATTGTTACCCGTTAACTTCAGAGCACAAATCCATGGTGCTGCTACTGCATATCTATTACTACCACACACGCTGCATGGTTACACGGGATTTCTTGGTACAGAAGATTGAAAGCAACATATGCTTTCTGGAAAACGAAATGTATCCAGGCTCAGATGACTGGCGAACAACGCTTATGCTCGCCGAGGACTGCGTTGAGTCCGTACACAAAAGTCTACAATGCATCAGGGGTGGAATCGAGCTCGGAATCATCGGATACTCCTGGTTGGATTTCTTTTATGTTTTTCACTCGATAATGATTGTATGCGCAGACTTTCTTGCGCGACCAAAGGAGCAAGCAGAGACATCCAAGGACCACGAGCGCAAGGCGACTGTACGGGCCGTGCTCGACCAAGTCCGCGATATGCAGACCCTTGCGCCTACCTACAAGACACTCAGTCGAATTGCATTGCAATTTGCCAACATTACCGAAGTGGCCGACGATAGGAGATCACCGACACCTACAGACACTCCACACGACCCGTCGTTCGAGCCCGTAGCCCCCGCGGTAAGCGACCCAGGCGTGGAGCATGTGATGCAGCTCGCAGATCTGGGCGAAGATTGGTTCACCAACGCGACTGCGGACTTGGGATTAGATTTCTTTGATTTGGGCCATGTTGCTAACCCGGTACCATACACCATACCGGATCCTCCCTCAGGCTCTGAGCAGGCGGCTGACTCGACCAATAATGATGTGGATGATTGGACTGCGAAAACGCTAAAAGGACTACATACTTTGTAATGACAAGTGCAAGTTAATGAAAATATATATCAAGTACAGACTAGGGACTTTGTCTTGCCGTCATGGAGTTTTTTTTGTACTGTACATGCAGAAGCATGGATGACATCACGCAGAAGCATGGTGTTGGGGTCTAGCGAGCCGTCTGGAGCGATCCGCGTGCGCCATCTAGTATGCACGATCGATCAGATCTGTCTATTCCACTTTGGGAACTACATGACGCACTTGTTCGACATTTATGTCGTGATAGCTACGAACAAATACAAGCCCGCGGCCAATATTATTTTCTACAGCATGTAGCTAAATTGCTACATTTTTTCTCCCTTTTCATGCCACACTCACATGACACAGAGCCGATATTGCCTACGACAAACATGGCGGGCGGCAACAACAAGGATGGGAAGAAGAAGAGGGTGCTTGTCGTAGGAGCTGGAGCTGCAGGTACCGTGACGAAAGTCGGTTCGGAAGTTTGCAGTCGTTAATGAGTGATAGGGATGTCATGTGCTCACCATCTGTCTGAGCACCCTGACAAGTTCGACGTTACTCTTATTGATGCTGTTGATTACTGCGGCGGCCAGGCCTTTTCTATTGGAATCAACAAAGAACGACATGGGGCAGACTGGCTCAATCAGGGTGTCCAAGGTGGCAGCTACATTTTCCACCACACCATGACTATGTTCGCAAGACAAGGCCACCACGCGGATCCCGTAAATCTCCATGTATCGTTTGGCAAGGACGACATTTTCTGGACCAATGTCTTCCCCACAGAGCTCTTAGCACGACACCAGGGGGAAATCAAGAGGTTCTACAATATGCTGAAAATAGTTCGCTGGTTTGAACTCTTCTTCGCTCTAATTCCCATCAAGGTGCTCTTCAAGATGTTTTGGTTCTCCGAGGAGTTTACGAACACGGTTGCTATGCCCATGATTGCGCTTTTCCTAGGCACCGGAAATGAGACGCCAAATGTACCAAGTATCATTCTCGAGCGACTTTGCACGAGCCCTACGTACGGAATGTGGTATCCGCCAGACAAGCATAGTATTGCTAGTAACTTGCCGCCAATGGTTGTGTTCCCCAAGTTCAGCGAGTTTTACGAGCGTTGGAGGCAGGACTTGCTCAAGAGGGGAGTCAATGTCCGACTTTCGACTGAGATCACTCAGGTTGTCAAGAGAGACAAGAATGGTGTTACTGTCAAATTGATCAAGCGCACACCTATGCCTGATGCGCACAACCCCAACAGTTCACACGTACCGTACGATGACGAGCACAATGCCGATGCCGATGCGTTGGAGAAAGAAGAACATTACGATGAGTTGATTCTCTGCGTCCTGTAAGTCACAATCCCCAGACGTATAGTCCCTGAACTTTAACGCTAACATCCGCGCCACCACCCCAGCGCCGACACCGCCAAGCGCATCCTCTTACCTACAGCCTCCTTGCGTGAAAGCCGCGTCCTTGGCTCGGCAAAATTCTCAAACGACATAACTGTTACTCACTGGGACTCTGACTACATGCGCAAACACTACGAAAACTTTTACACGCCCAAGCGCTCCGTCTCCTCTCTAAGCAACATACCTCAAACCGAAAGGAACGAGTACGCCGCCAAAAACTTCAAGCCAATGTACTACATCAAAATGTACCCTCAAGACCGCTCCAAACTCGAAATGTGCTTCGATTGCACAAACTACCAGTCACAGTTTCCGCCAGACATGCCCTTTGACCAGCACGTGTTCCAAACCATCTACCTCAACAAAGAACGCGACGGCCACCTCTGGAGCATCGACGAGATCGACAAGGACAAGATTATCCGCAAGGACTGGTGGCACCAGCTCTGTCACTCCTGGACCCACTATCTCTTTGTCGTGCCGTGGATGTGGGCCCTGCAGGGTCGCAAGCATACGCGTTTCGCGGCCGCATGGACACTGATTAACGCGCACGAAGTGGCCGTCATGAGCGGCATCGCGGCCGCTGTTGACTTGGGTGCCGAGTATCCGGCGGATTTGGAACGAGACCGCTTTGCCTTTTTGTGCTTTAGATTGTACTATCTGCTCGTCTATGGAAAGTGGTATCGCAGGAGAGCTACCAAGAAGTCCAAAGAAGGGCCTGGTAAGGACTGGGCTAGTGGATTGTACGGCAGCGTCTATATGGGTCCTGGGGTCACGGATATTGATCGCTCGCAGTGGAGGGAGGAGAATGGGATTCAGAGCGAGCCGGAGAGGTACAAGTTTCCTACGAATGCGGGACATAGAGAATGAGTGAGAGGTGGAGCGAGCTGGGTTACTGTAATACTCCGTGTGTTATTTACTGGGGTGTGAGAGAAACTCTAATTGATGAGTAGATGATACCACTTTATAATAAAATCTCGGCTTCACTTGTAATACAAATAAAACTATCACGCAAAGAGTCATGAGGCGAATAGCAAAAAATTCCAAGTATTAGGTATGGGTGGGTGTGCTACGGATGAATGATCCAGGCCAAGTGAAGGAAAGGGGGTATATCTAACCAGTCTGAACAGCACAAAAAGTCGACATGCATACACGATCCCCAAGAAAAACCACGGCTACAGTACTCGAAAGAAACTCCGCTACAACCCAAATCAACGCCGGGACAGCCCCTTACTGCAAATGAAAACTGAGTTCGCTACGTGATCGTCATAAATCCGAAAAATCCAAGGAACGTCAGCACACTACTTCCTCTCCCGTGTGGCTCCATCTACAGGCTTCACGCTTGTACTGCCTTCAAGCGGAGGAATGTAACCTAACTGCTTCTCCGCATTCTCACCCTGAGGTGTGTAAGGTGCAAAGCCTCCCTCAGGCGATGACTGCCACTTTGCCATGTCCTTCTTGAGCTGCTCGAGCTCTTTCTGGAAGCGGTTTCCAAAGACGTCAATGTAGTATGTAGCGCCGTTGTAGACGCTCCAGACAAAGACAACACTCAAGAACAAACCGCTAGGCCAACGATACCAGAACCATGCCTGGCAGGGAAGCATTGTGAGAACGGCGTAGCTGTATTGGATCAGCATGAACGCTGGCTCTTGTAGAAAGTCAGGCAGCGACAGGACGATTTTGCCGATCCAGGTCTTGGCGTACGACTTTCGGAGCCACGTGAAACTGGTGGGCCGGCCGGCCGCAATCTTATCGCGACGGCGTACTGTAATGAGGAAGTGGTAGGACAACTGCCAGAGGGCATACGGGCAGGAGGCCCATAGCATCATTTGGAAAAGGCCGTAATTATGAGGAGACGTTGGATCCGAGTGGCGAATGTTGTAGATAGCGGGGTAGTGCTCTTGTTGATATTCTGGCGAGAGCAGGTGTACGATGCAGTGTAGTGTGACACAGGGCATGATGTGAATGAAAAGGCTACAAGAGTGAGTATCAAGACTAAGGTGGGAATATAGGAGACTAACCTCACAACCTTGTCCATACTGTGGAACACGAGAGAATTCCTCCACATGATGATGGCGACAGCGTTGTTTCCCATGGCAAGGCAATACGTAGCAATGAACAGCCGCTTAGACTGGGGAAAGACCCACATTGTGAGTACCATGAGAATGTTAACAAAGTAACAGAGGTCGGCCAAGAAGTAATGGTAGCCCTTCCGGTGGTAGGTGACGAAACGGATGGGCATGAAGTATAGGAGTTGGGCTGTATACCAGTGAGGAAAGTACTCTGGATGAGATCCCACCAAGTATCCCGAGACAAAAATGTTCATAACGGCAGCAATGAAGGAGGCCTTTTCACGTGCAGTCACAGTGACAGACTCTTTCCAACGCTGGTTCAAACGGTCGACCGAACGGCGCATGCGCTTCCTGTACTTGTCGAGCTGCTCGGCTTCGGTCGGGACTCTGCGTCGCCATTCTTCGACGACACGGTCTCTAGTTATGCCCCTGTTCTTTGCCTGGTTCTTGATCTTCTCCGTTTGGTTCGAGATGGAGTTTTGGATTTTCTCGATGCGCTGAGCGAGGGCAAGGTTCTCCACAAAGTCGAACATGGTGAGCTTCTCTACGGGAGGGAAGAAAGAGGCATCCTCGTAGTCGGATTCGTCATGGTAGGAGCTGTTGGAGAAAGAGGCGGAGCGGGAGAGGCCCGGCGTTGAAGCTGGGTGGTTTGCAGATGAAGAAGCGTGGTCCTCCATGAGAGCAGAGCCGGCATGAGTCGAGTCGCCAGGCAGCGGGCGGGTAGAGAGTTCAGAGACGCCTAGCTGGGGCTCTGAGTGGGACTTGGGCACAGCGGCCGCATCATCGTCTGGGGCCGACATATTGGGAACTTCTTCTGGGACAATCTCAAGACTTGAGGGGGTTCGGCGATGGAGAGGGCGCTTGAGGGTGCGAGGTGGGGAGGCTGAAGCCATAGTGGCCGTTAGCAGTCGTGCAGAGGCGAGTGTATTTGGGGTGGTCCATGGTGGAGAGAAAGGACCGGCCCTGGGGGGGTAAGAGCGTACAGTGATGGAGAGTAGCTTGGACCAGACACAGTCAGGCCTTATGTTCTCATGACAAGAAGAGTCCAGAGAGATTTGCGGCGGGGTCTGAACAGCTTCGGCAGCGCTGAGTCTCGCAGCTTTGGAGAAATGGGATCGTGGGTGAATGCCAGCTGTTGATTGGCAAGTTTCCTACCGTCGCTGTTGGCGCAGGCGCTATTGCGGATGGGCGGCGTGCGAGGGTAGGCGGTCACGAGGGTCTTGAGAGCGTCGTATGTGCGTGCAGAGGTATCCGAACTCGATTCTGGGTATGGGTGTGTATTTGTATACGTACAAGAATGTACGGTGAATCAAGAGAGCGAGCACATGCCACCAAGCCTAGCAGCTGGTTTCGTCACTGCGGGCCACGAATCATGCGCCAACTACGGCGGGCGCTTTATCCGCAGCTTGACGCGACTACGCGCTTCACCGCGGCCCTTGCTATTCACCACCTGCCAGACCCACCCCGCGACATCCCTCCCCCGCGACGCCTCCCTTGCTGCAGCGCGCTCAAGATTTCTGGTGTCGCACTGCTGAACCGCAATCATGGGAAAGCTCGTGAGGCTTGAGATATACAGTGCGTCACACCTCTACGCGCAATGGCCGCCCTCCACTAACATGCGCAGACTTCAAGTCGTACCGGGGACGACACACGCTCCTCTTTGGCGATTCGTATTTCACCTCTATCATTGGACCCAATGGATCCGGAAAATCGAATAGTATGGACGCCATCTCCTTTGTCCTAGGAGTTCGGTCGTCCCATCTGCGCTCCGATAAGCTGAAGGACATGGTCTACCGCGGCAGAATCATTCAGGAAGCGCAAATTGCTGCCGACGGTACAGCGACCGAAGCTGGAGGCAGTGGCAATGGTGAATCCAATGGCGCCTCGCAAGAGAACGGTGAATCACAGACCAGCAGCCAGCGCAATGATCCCCAGAACGCATGGGTCAAGGCTGTCTTCGAGGACGACGCAGAGCAGACGCATGAATGGCAGCGCACCATCACCAGCTCTGGCTCCAGTGAATACCGCATCAACAACCGGGTTGTTACCCAGAAGCAGTACAACGACGCGCTTGAAGAGCACAGCATCCTGGTCAAGGCGAGAAACTTTCTCGTTTTTCAGGGCGATGTTGAAAAGCTCGCCACCACGGCACCTGAGCAGCTCACTCTCCAGGTCGAGCGCATTTCGGGCAGTCTAGAACAAAAGGCCGAATACGATCGTCTAAAAGAAGAATCTGAGGCGGCGACCGAGGACAATGCAAAGCATTTGCACGAGCGCCGCGCAATCAATGGAGAACTCAAGACATACCAGGACCAAAAGGCCGAAGCCGACGAGTACGAAAAGAAGCTTGCTGAGCGAGACCAAGCGGTTGTCACTAAGAACTTGTGGAAGCTCTACCTCTACCAGCAGGTCATGGAGAGAGCGAGGAGCAAGATTGCAAGCCATCAGGAAGAGCTCAAGGAACACAAGCGCAGCGTCGAGAAATATCACCAAAGACACGAAGCCGAAAGGCAGGCTGAGGCCAAGATCAGGCGAGATCTTGCAAAGACTGACCAAAACACAAAGGTCAAAGAGAAGGAGATTGAAGATACGTCGAACGAGCTCGCACCCATTGAAGAGAAAATTCGTCTCTCCAATGAAAGCCGCCGAAAGTATGAAAGCAGAATCGACGAGCTTAGGAAGAAGCGAGACGCCGAGAAGAAGGCTGTCGAGAAGTGCCAGAAGGACCTTGAGCTTGTGCAAAAGGCTGAGAAGAAATGGGAGGATGACTTCCGAGCCGCTGCCCAGAACCAGGGACGAGAGCTTTCGGAACAAGACCTCCAGGAATACGGTCGTCTGCGTAGCGAAGTCTTGAAGCGCACCCATGGTGACCAGATGCAGATAGACAAGCTTAAGCGAGAAGTCGAGACAGATCGTGACCACGTCAGGAACCTGCAGCAGAGCGTCGAAAGCCACGAGAAGGCTGTTGAGAAACTGAATGCAGACATCAGTCAGCTTGAAGAGCGTCAGCGGGCCTCCAAGACGCAAACTCAAGAGCTCGAGGGCGCAAGAGCAGCCAAACAGCAAGAGCTGGACAGGCTCAGAGCCGATCGCAAGCAAATCGAGATGCAATATTACGAGAAGAACCAGCTACTACAGGAAGTTCTTAAGCAGTTGAGCATCGTCGAAGGTAGCCGCCGCGAGTCAAGAAAGCAACAAGAGGCTCGCAGGACTATTGAGCGTCTCAAGACCCGCTTTGGGTCCGAAAAGGTCCATGGCCGATACAAGGATCTGATGACACCCAAGATGCAAAAGTATCGCAAAGCCATCGGTCGTGTGCTCGGACATCAAATGGACACTGTCATTGTCGACACCGAAGCCACCGCCAAAGCATGCATTGATTACCTCAAGGCGGAACGCATTGGTGTCATGTCTTTCAACCCGCTTGACTCGATTCAAATTCAAGCCGTTGACCCACAGTTGAAGGGTATGCACGAAGGCATGCGTCTGGCCATAGATTGCATCAACTACGAACCGAAGCACGAGCGAGCCATGACCGCTGCATGTGGCAATACCATGATCTGTAATACTGAAAAGCTTGCGAAAGAACTCCGGTACTCCAAGCGGATCGAGGTCAAAGCAGTCACTCTGGACG
The DNA here is from genome assembly GCA_036172615.1 of Curvularia verruculosa. Classification (NCBI taxonomy): domain Eukaryota; kingdom Fungi; phylum Ascomycota; class Dothideomycetes; order Pleosporales; family Pleosporaceae; genus Curvularia; species Curvularia verruculosa. Next base: position 71,080 of record JAWDHC010000090.1, on the reverse strand, counting down.
GTCGTGTCATCGGCAAGGGTGGCACACAGACGGGTGGTGAGCTTGATCGAGATGATGATTCAAGCGAGCAGCAGTGGGACGAGCGTTCTTACCAAACTCTCCTAGACAAGAGGAACAGGTACGAGGAAGAGCTTCGTGCACTTCCCAAACAAGATCGTCAGTACACTCAAGAACAAACACTTGAGGTTGAACTTCTTGATCTCCAAGAGCAGATTGCTCGAGCGAAAGAGGAAGCGAGGGCACTCGGCCGCAACATCGAGAGTGTTAAGAAGGAGCTGGCGCATCATAAGAGCGAGCTGAAAGGCGTTCGTCCCAACTATGAAAAGCAGGCGCAACGTCTGCAGAGTCGAGAGGAAGAGCTGAGGCGCTACCAAGACACCGTCAACCAGGTCAATGATCAAGTCTTTGCCGCATTCTGCCAACGACTCGGCTATGCATCGATACGTGACTACGAAGCCCAGCAGGGTACAGTGCAGCAGGAAGCGGCTGAGAAGCGTCTCGAGTTTAGCAAGCAGCGTAGCAGGCTTCAGTACTTGATGAAGCAGGTCGACTCGTCCCTGCGTGGTGTTGAAGAGCGTCTTAAGCAAGCGGAGGACGAGATCAAACGCAAAACTGCCGACATTACGGAGCTTGAGGCCAAGCAAGAGCAGCTGCAAAGCGCAAGAGATGTGCTCCAGGCAGAGCTCGAGACATTGCAAGACAAGCGAAGGCGCTTGGAGGAAAAGCTCGCCGAGCGAGTCTCCGCCGTCAAGGAAGCACGCCGAGCCTTGGATCAGCGAAACGAAAAAGTCAAGCACGTGCTCAAAGAGGTCGATGAACAGGACGCAAAGATCAAATCGAGCGCAACCAACCGGTACAATGTACTCAAGGAATGCCGTGTCAACGAAATCAAGATCCCGCTCACTGAAGACTCACGTCCATTGACGTCGCTGCCAATGACCGACATGCCGCGACCAGATGCCGATGCAATGGATATTGACGAGGATCCTGATGCAACTCAGATTCAGCCTGCAGAGGTAGATGACTACGGCATAGAAGTTGACTTTGAAGAGCTGGAAGAGGAACTGAGGACAGAGATTGTTGAGATACTTGAGAGTGTGAGTATACCTAGAGTGCATGGCATGATTCGTCAGGATCCCACTAACTTGCTTCAGGAGGACGAACAAGATGAGCACGTTCAATCTCAAGCCGGAACTCGCCTCAAGGCCGCCGAATCCAAGTTGAGCGACGTCATCACTAATCTGGAGACTGACATCAACAAAGCAACGCCAAACATGCGTGCTGCTGAGCGTCTCGCTGCCACAGAAACGCGACTCAAGGCCATCGATGAGGCGTTTGCTGAGACACGCAAGCGTGCGGCGGCGGCCAAGAAGGCTTTTGAAGAGGTAAAGACGAAGCGTTACGATCTTTTCATGAAGGCATTCAACCACATCTCGGAAAACATCGGCGGCACCTACAAGGACCTGACCAAGTCACCGCAGTTCCCGCTCGGTGGACAGGCCTACCTCGACATGGAGGACAGCACAGAACCATATCTTGCTGGTCTCAAGTACCACGCCATGCCACCACTGAAGCGCTTTCGTGATATGGAGCATCTCTCTGGTGGTGAGAAGACCATTGCTGCATTGGCTCTACTGTTTGCCATCCATAGCTACCAGCCGTCCCCCTTCTTCGTCCTTGATGAAGTGGATGCGGCATTGGACAATGTCAATGTCAGCCGTGTAGCCAAGTATGTGCGCGAGCATGCTAGCCCGGGCATGCAGTTCATTGTCATCTCCCTCAAGGCTGGCTTCTTCCAAGAGAGTGAGACACTGGTCGGTGTTATGCGAGATCAAGGTAAGATGTCGAGTAAATACCTGAGTCTGGATGTAAGTCACATTTTCTCCCTTCTGCCACTCCGCTTAGGGGCACATGCTAACATTCTTCGTAGCTCAGGAAGTACCAACCCGCGTAGGTTCGTATATACGAGTACGTAACGTCATTTCGCTGTTGCTATGGCACCAATGGGAAGGGGTTTTCTTTTGCTATGAACTGGGTATGGAGGGTACGCTGCACTTTCTACTTGGATGTTGTCTGCTTTACCGGATACGTATGGCTGTAAAATATAGTATTTTCTCAACAGAAATAAATACCATGAACAATGCGGTTTGTTGACTTGGCGCGTCCACGTCGACGCGAGTTCCCGTGATCAGTTAATGCGACCTGCCTATCGTATCATAGCTCCCGTACACGGACATGGCGCGAGCTGAAGAAGCAGCGATGTTTATTGGATGGATGATCTTTAGGGACGAGTAGGATCGTGAGCAACCACATTTCTGAGTCATCGACTTGGCTACGATATAAAGTTATCTCCTCCCTTGCTTGACTCCAGATGTCTTTGTGTGCTACATTTCGGGGTTGCCCGCATACAACGCCCCCACAATGACACCTAATGTATCCTCGCTGCAAGATCAACTTTCCAGTGAGAGAGCACCACTTTTAGGCGGACCAACTCCCGAACATAGAGGAGATGTTGAGCAACAAGCCAGTCGTAGCGATGCCTTCAAGCACCAGGGTCTACCAGAAGTCAGGAAGCGCATGAAGTACATATTTCCTGCGATAGCTATCGGAGTAAGCCCTGCAACACTTTTTCAGGACATACATAACAGCCCATAACTACAGACACAACTAACAAACATGCTCTAGGTTTTTCTATCAGCAGCAGATCAAACACTCGTGGTAACCACCTATGGCATCATCGGCACTGACCTGCACGCTCTATCTTCGACCTCTTGGATTGCAACCGGTTACTTCCTTACACTCTCGGCCTTCCAACCACTCTACGGCAAACTCTCTGATATATTCGGCCGAAAGCAATGTCTTCTCTCAGCGTACCTAATCTTCGGCATCGGATGCATGGGATGTGGGCTTGCGAGAACGATTGGCGAGCTTGTTGCAGCAAGAGCATTCGCAGGTATAGGAGGAGGCGGGATGAGTGTGTGCACCAGCGTCTTAATGAGTGATATCCTCGGCTTGAGGGAAAGAGGTGCCTGGCAGGGCTACATCAATCTGATATATGCCGTAGGCGCTGCTGCTGGCGCACCGCTCGGCGGGTTCCTTGCCGACAGCATCGGATGGAGATGGGCGTTTCTGGCTCAGGGGCCAATGTGTGTACTGGCTTTGATAGCTGTGGCGGTGGCACTGCATCTTCCGGATCAGGATCAGTCGCATTGGAAAGAGAAGGTTAAGAAGGTTGATTTTCTGGGTGCAGCGATCCTGGTTGTGGCAGTGTTTGGCCTCCTTGTTGGACTCGATCGAGGCTCCAATGTTTCTTGGAGTAATCCGGTCACTATTGCTGGACTCGCCATGACACCGCTGTTTGTGGTGTTCGTCTTAGTGGAGAAGTATGTGGCTAGTAACCCTTTCGCTCCGGGCCACATCATTCTCAACAAGACGCTATTTGCATGTTACCTGTGCAACTTTTTCTCGTTCGGCGGCTGGCTCGCCGCGCAGTTCTTCTTACCCCTCTACTGGCAGGTCATTGGCGACTATGACGCTTCACAAGCTGGGTTGCTGCTGGTTCCATCCGTCATTTCCGGCGTCCTAGGCTCGCTTTTCGGTGGCTTCTATATGAAGCGTACGGCCAGGTACTATTGGATCACAGTCTCAGCGTTCACTGGCCTCACTGTAGGCCTCTGTCTAATCCTCATCTTTGCTGGGGCGTTGTCACAGAGTATCCCAGTCATGGTGGTAGGAATAACTATATGTGGTTTTGGCGAAGGTATCGGTGTAACAACGACGCTCATCGGCCTCATTGCTAATGCAGCACATGCGGACCAGGCGGTTGCAACGGCATGCTCTTACCTGTTCCGCTCTCTGGGTTCTGTGTTCGGCATCTCAGTGTGCGCAACAGCGTTCAACCAGACCCTACGCCAGTCGCTTCAGGATGCGCTTAAGGGTGATAACAATGCGGCCGAAATTGCAGAGCGGGTTAGAGCTGGCTTGTCGTACTACAGATCTCTTGATCCTGAGTTGAAAATCATTGTCAGAGAGTGTTACGGAAAGGCTACAAGAGTGGCACTGGGGGTCGGCATTGGTCTTGCTGCCGGCAGCGCGGTCTTGGCATGGTTCATCAAGGAGAAGAGTCTCGAGGACAGCAAAGCTGGAGAGGATGACACTAACGAGACCGAGGATTGAAACCGGGTTCCTGTGAAGCCTAGGGATGTGACACGCATTGATGTTGCTCGCAGTCATCCTTGTGTTATGTCGGCAGCCATTGCCCGCGAATTACAGACAGCTGTCACGGGTGCAAGCATCTCCAGTGCTTCTTCGACACTTGATAGTAGCCATCCATTCTTTTGTAACATCCAAATGTGATTCTTAAAGCTTATCTCAGAATAAGCAATATAATCAGGCATAGATCGTTCTTCGTAAACTGCATGGAAGTTTATGGTCTTTTCCTCGCAAAGTCAATCAGTAGTTCTTTCCACGGTCCTCAGTCTAATACTGACATAAACACATAACCTTCAAACATCCCAGTCCCCACATTCCGTCATCTTAGTATTCACAACCGAAATCGTGGGAGGAAGTATGCACGTGTTTTGCGCTAGCGAGGCCGATGATCGACAGTACGCCACGATCGATGTCTGTTGTCGCACATTTGCTTCTCCCAGTAGATTACAATACACCACTAGACACAAAATCCCGATCATAATCGGCGGACGACTCCAAGGCTACTGGTCACGCTACATGCTATGTGAGCGCCTCAATGACGTGGTGCCAGACAGCATACTTCTGAGTGTGTTCCCAAGGAAATGATGTCACATGCACAGTACGCTCACGCTTTGACCTCTACCCACGAAAGTCTTACTTCGAAAGAGACACAAGACATCAAATCGTGTAGATAGTCTAGATCAGCTATTACCGATTAGAGGAATAGCAACAATACGGTGTGCATGTTTTCGGCCCGTATTCAGTCTACCAAGCCTAAAGAATTAGTCCAGGACAACAACACCACAGGGTCTAGGTATAGCTTTGGACCCTAACTACGGTACACTCGAAAATGACGTCAGTCTCTAAGCGTGCACGTTCCTGGCGCGGCCCGTAGCCGTGGGTATGCCAATTGTAAAAAAGCATGGGGCCACCAATGGCGCCTTGCCAGCTGTACAAATTGATCATTAAGCATGAGACCGTTCAGGAAGGCAGGGGTAGTATGGGAATGCTCGCTTCGGAGCTTATGACGATCATGCTAGCGAGCCTTGAGCTTCCTTAGCTGATGCGTATGCGTTTAGACTAGAGGCCCTATGGCTGTGTTGGTTTAAGCTTTTAAGCTACCGAGACCCTTTTCCTCCTCCCAGCGGGGAAATTGGTCCTGTATTATCAGGAAAGACAGATCTGAAATCGAGTCAAACACACGGTAAGAGAAATGGGTATTACTGTAAGTACTTGTGCGTGACCATAGAACATGTCATCTGGGCGAGGATGCTAAAGTTGTGTTAGAACCCCTCTACTGATCCTGCAAACGTTGTGCAAGCGCTTGTATACACTCTCGCTGGGGTCTTTGACGCTACAAAGGATTTATATCGCAACTTGGCATTCAAGGAGCAGAGGGAATATGAGCAAACTCTGAGGTGCAAAGGCTACCCGGCCTCGCGGAGAGTCGAATTCGTTAGGGACGAGAGGCTGGGCAGTGAGGATGCCATTATGACCGACAGAAAGGCAGTTGTGCGGCAGTTTGAGATTGGATATCATGCGATGGGCACCGAGTTTGCCATGGGCGACGGTATGCTCTTTTCTATTGTTCAGGCCAACCTTTGGTGATTTGGAAACGACCCGTACTGCTGCATCTTTCCAACTGCTCCCTAAAAGTCACTCTTTTACAATCTAGACAGCTAACTAAACATATTCCAGTAACTGCGGAAATAGAACTCCAGTCCCAGATCATCACTCTGCAAAGCGTGTTGGTAACAACGACGATATACGGGCCCGCATCGACGGATTCGATTGCGCATCAGTTGTCCAACATCAACACGGCTTCAAGAGCAGCAGCAGCGAGATCGATCGAGGTCCTGGCTGCGCTGCAAGAACGCCAGATGGACGACCGGTCAGTCTCACCACGATCGATGCACTCGACTGCTACGGTGCGCTCGAGCCCTCACCAGGCACCTTCGCACGTGGAATCGCACCGGAGCTCTTATGCGCCATCCATTACGCCTTCGCAATCGATATCCTGCGCCCGAGGGGTGACTGCGGCCGTTGCTCCCTCAAAAGCCTCGTCAAAAGCTCCGTCCCAGGCACCTTCAAAAGCCCCATCCAAGGCACCCTCAAAGGCACCCTCTCAGGCACCATCCAAGGCTCCATCTAAAGCTCCATCTAAAGCTCCGTCTCAGGTCCCATCCAAGGCTCCGTCTAAAGCCCCGTCCAAGTCTCCGTCCAAGGCTCCGTCGTATGTTTCACACGCACCATCGCGAGCCTTGTCGATTCCCCAACCACCAATGGGTTCCAACTCGCCTTCTGTGGTATCCATAAAGAAAGAGGAGCCAGTACCGACGCTGGTGCGAAGCGGCAGTCCAGTCAAAACCACTATACTCGATGGCCAAGTCAAAGCAGACTCGGAATCCTCTGATTCAGCCAGCACCTCCACCACCAACCCTCCACCTTCATCCGCTCCAACATCTGCCCCAGGCAATTTGTACTGTCCGTATGCCTACGACCTGCAACGTGACCCCACGCAAGGACTCCACAGTGGCATCCTCAACACCAAAGACCCACGTTGCCCGCACTGTAGCAGTCCACTCCACCTCTCACCCGGCAAAGCCTGGGAAATCTCCAAATGGGCGGGGGATACCGAACGCACGTTCCAAGTCCAAAACCGCTTCGTAGTAAAGTGCCATCGGGACGGGCCTGACGGCCAGTACTGCTGTGTCATCTGCTCCAAGTACGCGGATGCCGATACCGTCTGTGGCGATGTCAAGGCGCTGGTCAAGCACCTTTCTCAAGAGCATGATGTGCGCGAGTTGAAGCATGAAGAGGATATTGTTGAGATTATTGAAAAGGTGATGATGATGGGGAAAAGGGATAGTGGTGTTGGGTATCCGAGGGGCGCGTCGATAAGGACGAGGAGTAGGAGCCGCAGGAGGAGTGTGAGTGTTATGTCGGGGAGAGGCTTGAGACGCAGGAGTCTTGGGGGAGTGGACAGAGAGGTGGATATTTTTGAGGTAAGGTCTTTGAGGAGGTAGGTGGGGGGTTTTTGATTGAACTTTCCTCTCTCTTCTTTTTCTACTTCTCACGTTATTCCTTTCTTGTTGTTGTGGCTGTTACGAATCTCCTTGCATGTATGTATATCATGTTTTTGTGGTGATGAAGTTGAGGTAGGTACGATGTTCTTGTCGTAGGAGATTATGATTGGGGGGTTTTTTTTTATTTTCTTGTAGGACGTTTAGTATTACATTTCCTTTTCTTCTTAAAGTCTGTTTATTTCAAACTCGTCCCAATTGCATCACTCAGTTACCAGGACAGACTGTTGTCTTATCCATAGTTTAAAAGAGGTTTCATCAAGCAACAGAGACCTTTTCGAATAAATATTCTCAGGATGACAGGCTTTGAGCCATGTCTTCCAATGATTCTCTGACTAATCACGAATCAACCTGTGTTCTTTCTTACTGTGGACAAAATAACGCGTACTTCAAAATGGCCTAGGCTTTACATCGATTGATGTTCGATTGTTTAAATTCTTTACTTAATTTCTTGACCTACGGCATTATTTAAACATGTTGCGGAAAACTTTGCAAATTTTTGCATGTAAAATCTTTACGTTATGGTCTTGATGCGGCCAGCCAGTTTTGGAGTGTGCGTTATTTTGTCCATAGGGTGACTGACTATCATGGTACTGGGAACGTTTCTCAAGAGCAAAATCACGCAGCTTCTCTGAATTCATCTTATGGATTTTAACAGCTTGCCACACTGTTTCATCAGAACAATTATACTCATTGAGCTGATGGGGTTTCACCTGATCTGACCAAACCAGCGAACGTCATATGAAAACGCATTGGTGTCCCTTTATCTCAACGCCCAAATACAAAATTACAATTCCTAGCTGAGATAACCATCCCGGCTGAAGGTAAACCCAATCACCAGGCCCGAAAACAAGCTGAAATATACGGTCCGGCCCGCTGTTGTTCCTGAACAAGCCAGTCTTGCAATCCAGCACTTCCCTTGTGCAAAAAGACGCCGTCAGCTCATCTCTCCCGACCATCCGAGCAGTTTATTTATATATTTCTCCGTCTTACCTCCACGTGCATGATGCTTGTCAGACGGAGAAATCTCTCGATGTCCCTCTTCTATCGCAGCTAAATCTCAACAACTATCACGTGCCCTCGCACTACATGTCATTTCGATCAATCTCTGGGGGGATACTATATCTCGCAGTTTTGAACGGAAAAGGAATCGCAGAAAAAGAAGAAAACAGAGAGATCCATCTCTCCAACCCCGTCTTTTCACTCCTCGTTCGCTGCTTTCCATCCTCGCCTCTACATCTCCCTTGCCATTTAGTGCTCGCTCCCATCCCTTCAACCCAGTATCCACCCACGCCCATCCACCTATTCCATCCACCCTCCTCTTCCTTCCCCTACTCCCACCCTCTCGCCTCACTTCACTTCACTTCACTTCAGCGCCTCGCCCCAACCCATCGCGTGTCCCCCTCAAACCCAGAAAAAAAAACGGGCCGAACGCACACACCCCACACTCCCAATGTCGGGCCTAACGCACCCAATCGCCACGACGCTCGATGGCATCGAAAACCCAACGCACTGGGAAACGCATCTTTTGCCTCCGAGAAAGAAAAAAGAGGACCCGCAGATATGCATGCATGCAGGGCGGGCGCGCCACCTCCAACTGCGGTTTGGTGTTTGGAGGCGGCGGCGGCGGAGGTGGATGGTATGGCTGCGGTGCGGTAGATAGGCATCTCCAGTATATCTATCTCAACTATTATCCAGTAACTATGTTGTTGTACGGTTAAGTTTGTAGCAAGTAAGATAGATAACTAGTACGAGTGTTGAACATAGGTGCGCGCGTACCTTCTTACTCTGGCCTGTGGTGGGTTCAGATACGCATGTTTGTATGGAGATATCTTTTCTTCCACAGAACAAAGTGTAATACTAGCTTGCAAAGACAGAGATGGCAACCACGTGAACCAATGCGTCACGCACATCCCTCTCTCTCTCTCTCTCCCTCTCCCTCTACCTCTGCAGCCCAGCCCAACCTACTCTCCCCTCCACAAACATTTCTAACCCGCAAACGCAAAAACCCAACATCTTTCCCAAACCAAGCTAGCACGCCCGTTGCCGTTAATGTGGGGCCATCGCATCTCCCGCGCCATCCATCTATGCTATGCTATGCTATCGTATCCTATCCACGTGTGCGCCACACACACACATGTCCCGTCGTTGATACCCTGGTACTCCAGGACGGCAAGGCAAGGGAAAGTGTGAGCGCGACGAGGGTGAGATAGGTGCGTGCATGGGTAGACACGAGGACGCGAGGGCGGGAAGTGGGGAGGAAGGGAGGAAGGGAGGTATGTATGTGCCGAGGAGAGAGGAGAGAGATGAAGGACGAGGAAGGATAAGGAGGGAAAGAAGGGTGCCGTGCGTGCGAATGGAGGGTGGCGGATAAGGCGAGTGTGAGGGATTTTCTCTTCTTCTCCAAGATCTGTCTTTTTGATGGATGGTGGTGTTCATGCAGGGTAGTGTGCTATCATTATGTACAGACGGGATTTTTTTTCTTGCTTTCCTGCTTGCAGAGATAGGGCAGGAAGATGTACAAGGGCAAAAAAAAAAGAAAAAAGTAATACCTATCTTATGCTCGTGGGCCAAAATACTAGATAGATGGATGTACTCGGACAGAAGGGGAATATGTATATACTTTGGACAGTTGTGTGAAAAAAAAAGAGAAAGCGCCATTTCATCATTCAAACAAATCACCTACTCAATTCGTTCATTCCTTCGTTACCTTCATGGCAAAAAAAAAAGTAAATAAATTATACAGTCATAACTTCTTCCTCAGGAAGAAAGCACCAGAAACAAAACAGAGACATGAAAGCTCCGCCGTGCTTTATGATTTGGAATTACAAACATAAATTGGTGCTGAAGGTCACCATGGTTTCCCCCCACCAGCATGCAATCATTATCCTTCGCTTGGAGAAGGGGGGGATAAACGACAACAGACCGAGATAAGATAACAAAGAACCCGCCCCGCTTTCGCTTGCCCTCATGAGTGTGTATAGTGGACTTGGATAACCCCCCAGAAAAAAAAACCCTCGCTAGAAGAACAAAAGACATCGCTAGTCGTTGGAGTTATAAAAAAAGGAGGTACGAGAAGAAAATAAAAATCGCAGCATGCTGTACGTCGGAGAAACGCGGAGTGGAGAAACCAAACAATTGTCTGAAATTTATGTGTTGAATGGTCCACATCAATGACCCGAGTCGCTTACACGCCTCCTGCGTCCGCGACTTCCACCTTCAGGGCGTTGGGCGAGTACATCGCGGAGTTGGGGGTCATCTTTATCTTTATCGGGGTGATGTACGCGTACATGCCTGTAGTTATTGCATTAGCCTAGTATAAATACCCTCTAATCAAACAACCAACCTTTGTAGATTATCTGGCCGAGGATACTTGTGTTCACGATCTGGACAAAACGGACACACATAGCCTGGCGACTGGTGCACCAGACCATGGCGTATCATTTCGTTCTTCCTCTTAAAACCTTTGCCGCCCTCACCCCTAGGACAGTCTTTGACAGGACAGTAATGCGGGCGGTTGGACGAATGCACATTTGTATGCGAACTAGCATTGTCAGCACGAGTATAATCGACTTGTGCAAGGTTGAATGGCCGAATGCTTACTTTAAAAGGTACTGTGTTTGGAAAGGTGCAGCAGTGCAGCCTGGGTGGTCACACTTGAAAGAGCCGGTGGCATGGGAAGGGATGCTTGGTGGTAGGCCCGAGCCAACTGGAGGCGGCAAGACTCGCGATGCCAGTGCACCGTCCAAGCTCATGTGTCGTGGACGTTGCTCGATAGGAGTTGGCTGGGTAGCAGGACTCAGGCCATCTGAGCTTTGGTAGCTTTCACTCGACGCCGAGTGGAGGGTGTTATATGGAGCGCAGTCAGAGGCTGCATGTGAAGGTCGTCGAGAATCTCCAAAAGCACCCCCGCCGGCTGTCCTCAGAAACAAGTCACCGCGTTGGGGTGGTTCGTTGGCGCTCATTGGGGAAGATGCGTTTAGGGATGAACCACTCAGCGAGGTAAAAGGCGTTGCGGGCGAGTGCGAGCTGATGGACAATTGCCGGACTCTAGATGTTGGCGACTGTCCGACGGAAGATACTGATTGCCGCTGAGAGAAGCTGTTTGCTCTGTTGGCTTCATGGTCACTCGATGCCGAGCGTGCGATGTCATCCATGTGCCTGAAAGAAGGCAGTTGCTGAACTGGCGAGGTGGTTGATCCATCGCGCGCAGGAGACGGAGCCTGAAGAGCTGGAAGAGTGTCTGTGGAGAATCCCCTTGCCTGTGGGATGGTCAATTGACGGAGGCCAGGAGATGTTGAAGAGTTGATTTCTCGAGAGTTGCCGTTTGCCAGACTGCCACCGAGCTGCTGGCTTGGTAGCTTCAAAGACGTATTCGAGACTGCCGAAGTGCTAGACAAGGAGCGGTGCATTCCATCCGAGGTGATGAGTACAGAGGAAGCCTGGGAAGGACGTCTGTCAGCCAGCAAGGCAATGGGCCGTAGATTAAAGTCATCTTCGAGAACCGAATCACGATGAGTAGACGTGGCTTTTGGGTTGAGCCTCGAGTCAAAGGCGTCGTGTACCGTGTGTTGCAGGGCCACGGATTGAAGACGGGCTGATGCTGAGTTGGGGCCATTCAGGGTGGCCGGCGCCATGGCCAGGGCAGGTGATTCGACCTCCATTTCGCTGCCAGAGTCGGAGTCAAAGTTTAGGGCTTGTTCGCTTGCTTTCTGTGCAATATCCGGTCTGTTCGGATCCATCTCCCGAAGGAGGACCAGGTCACCTTGGGTAGGTCGCACTCTGAACCTGTGGCGCTGAGGGTCCTTTTGGTGCTGAGCAGAAAGATTGGCGTCTTGTCGGTCTGCGAAGTGATTTGATGATGGCGTGAGAACGGGAGGTGGGGTTGGAGATGGAGTCGTCTTTACGAGCACTGCGGTTAAACCAGGTGACTTCAAAACTGCGTCGTCGTCTGCGTAGTAGTCGCTGTGATTGAGCATCTGGATTGTAAAAGGAGCCAGTCGGGAGAAAGGGAAGTAATGCGAGCGGGCCGAGGGAAAATTATCCCAAAGACCGTTCGGCGAAAGCGCCCAGGGAAAGCCCTAGGCAGCGATGGTGGGCGCGAGTAACACAGCAAGACCAGTCTTTGATGGATGTCTGAGCGCGAGTCAGCATGACCAGACGGTGCATTCTTGTTGCGACGGAGAGATGGATGCAAAAGGGCGTGGACGACGGGGGCAAAGGCAAATTTTGGGAGGCCGATGGGGGAGTTGTGTATCGCGCCGGGCTGATTTGGTCGCGGCCGAGGTGGAGGTGGAGGCGGAGAAGGGTCCTAGCGAAGTAGGGTTGCAAAGCGACTGGGGCAGGCAGGGATGGGCGGGTGGAGAAAAAGAATTGATGGTCATGGGCGGTGGGCTGGCGCGAAAACAGGAAAGGCCAGGTTGGGGGAATTATATGTGGAGATGATGATGCAAAGTGTGATTTTGGTGAAGGGAAAAAAAGAGACGGGCGATGAAGCGGCTCTGCGCGGTGAAAAACGTACCCGAGGGAGCCAGTGCGACGGCTCTTTTTCAGCCTCAAGGCGGTGTCCAAGGCTCGTGCCGACGGCAAACATGCACTGGCAGGCAGCGAGAGGCGATGGGCGGACGAGGGCGGGTTGCATAGACGACGAGGGAGGCGTTGAGCGTGGGCAGGCTGGAGCTGAGGGCGTTGAGGGGAGGGATGGAGGGATGGAGGGAGGAGGGCGTGGTGGCAGCGGTTGTGGTCAGGACGAGTGAGGGATGGGGCGGGCTGGATGGAGAAGAGGAGGAGGCTGATTGCGGGGGGGATGTTGACTGGACGGCTTGCCCTGCATGGAGAGGGAAAGGGCGGGACTTGGGTCGCGAGGCAAGGCAAGGCACGGGCTATCAAGGCGCGAGCGATACTATTCTCGACGAGGGAGGTGAAGGGAGCGGGCGCTGGGCTGGGCGAGGCGAGGCGAGACGGCAAGACGAGGCAATGCTAGGCATAGGCATAGGCAGAGGCATAGGCACAGGTATCGGTATAGGCGTGGCCATGATTGCATTGCTGGCTGGCGGGCTGGCTGGTTGGTTGGACGGAGTTGGACGGAGTTGGACTGGACTGGGCTGGACTGGACGTGTGAGGCGCAGTCCAATCCACACTTGAGCCTCTCCCACCCACACGTTGCATCAGGGGCCCGTGCACCCTCCCCCGCTTTTGCAGCCGCTAGTCTGCCCAGGACCCCACACTCGCAAGCACTCCTCTCCACGGGGTTGTCACCATCGCCCGCGGGTAAAAAAAAGAAAAGTAAAGGGAAAAAAGAAACGAATACGAGAGACGAACCAGACCCTAAGGAAAAAAAGGGCCCAGCACAAACAACCTGTGTCGACCCTTTTCCACGACGTCTGCATGTCAGACTCGAATAACAAGACAGGGAGGACGAGGCATAAACACTGCAAAACGAAACAAGAAACGAAACAAAAAACGAAACAAGACAAGACAAGACAGGACAGGACAGGACAGGACAGGAAACGGAACAAAACAGGCGCGTGCCGTTGTTGTATCCTACATTTGGCCGCCTGCTGCGTGCCTTGTCTACTACTGCTGTTGCTACTACCGTCTACCCTCTCCCTCATTACTGTGCCGCCGCTGTACCTGAGACTGCATCACGTGACCAGCTACCGCCAGGAATCTGCAGCCGCTTCATCATCACCATCATCGCCGCCCACGCCATTGGCCAATCACCGTCCCCCTCTACGCCTCCGGCCGCCTACCGAATCCAGGTATCCCCGCAAACTTTGCGTCCTTGGCCAGCTTAGGACGGCCAAAGTTCTCGTCCAGGTCCAGGATCACCTTGAGTGCGTTGCGGCTGCGGAGGTACGGCAGCGGTGCCTTTGCCTCTTCCAGCCCCACTGCTGGCTCCAGGCTCGATGCGTCCGTGTGAGACGACCCCGGCATGGGCAGAGCTGTCGTCGTGTCAGTATCATGAATCCATGTATGCGCCTGCATAACCGCTACAGCACATGATATGCTTACCTCGTTGCAAAACTTCGTACCCAGCCAGCGTGAAACCAAACTGTGGAGACGATCGCATGATACGCGCTGGCCCGCCCTTGAAGAACGCCTTGAAGCCCTCTTCCTTCCAAATCGTCACGGCCGCGTGCCGCAATCCCGTATACGCCACCTCGCCCTTGCGCGCCTCCACCTGCAACCGCGTCTTGATCACATCGCATGGTGTCGTAAAGTACGCTGCCGGCATACCCGCCATTGCTCCCGCAGTCAACATCTGCACCACTCCCAGCGACTTTTGTGGGCTCTCGCCGAAAAAGTCCTTCTTCAAGTGGCTGTACGTCGGGAAGTAGATGGCCGAGAAGGGAACTACACCACATGTTAGCCACCCATGGTTCCCTGCCTTCAAGACGCCTACACACCATCGCGCAGCAAACAAGCACTCGCGCCCTTGTATAGTCCGACAAGACCCAAGTTGCGCACAATCCACATGGCCGACCGCCTGGGAACACCTTCGACGTTCTTGGATAGTTCGCCCTGCACCTGTAATCGGATCTTGACAATCTCCAACGGGTTGGTAAACACCTGTAATGCGCTTCATGTCAGCCTCTTGTTCATCCCCTTGGCTAGCCGCGCGGTAATCTTAGCCTCACGTACCACTTGGCAGGCACCTGCAGTTCCACCCGCCAACATCTCTGCTGCAAACTTGATTTGACCAGTCGACTTGTCCGTCAACTTGCCGCGGACCAGGTCGTTGACCGTCAGCTTAATGGCCTTCTCCGGTGCAACACCCACAAGCTGGGGAAGCACTCCCGAGTACAGACCCTTGAATCCCTCATTCTTAATCACCTTCTTGGCACAGTCGAGCGAATTCTTGTATAGCACTTGGCCAACACCCGAGCTTCTCTGGTTCTGCATCCTCGTCTTGACCAGGTCAATCGGGTACACCATGAACGCACCAAACGCTCCGGCCAGCGATCCGAGCGCAAAGTGGTGGACTGACTCGAGCACGTCGTGCCATATCGACTTTGTCGTTGCAAAAACCTTTTGTCCTGCATCAGCAACAGTGGCACCCGCCAGAGACCCCATCTTGTGCCACGACGGGTCGAGCACGCGAGCAAAGTCTCGCAGGCCCAGCCGACCAGAAGCTTCGTCCAAGCCAGCAAAGTGGAACAGAATGTCCGCCTCCATGGGCGTGTACAGGTTGAAGCGGCTGATGCGAGCTGCCTCGTTGAGGAAGTCTGTACGTGTAATCTTGCCATCAGAGCTCTTTTGCGTGGCGTTGCGGACAATGAGCTCAATCATGTCCATTTGCTGAATGACATTCTGGAAAGCCCGTACGTTGGCGTACGAGATCTTGCTCCCAACAGAGATGTTGCACAGCGTGGGCAGGTTCTCGAGCAGGTAGTCGGACAGCTTGTGGCTCGCAGTCTCACGTATGATGCGCTGGAAGTCTTCCGGCTCAATGAAGCCATCCTGGTTCTTGTCAAAGTAGGTGAAGCCTTGACGCACTCGCTCGCCCTGCAGCCCGCGCAGCAGCTGAGCAAACTGAGGGTATGTCATCGTGTGCCTGTGCTTCTTGGAGCCAATGTATAGAGCTGCCCACTGGCCTTCCCAGTCAAAGGGCAGGCTGTCCTCGGTCTTGTGTGCCTTCCATGTCTGGTAGAATTCGTCAAAGTCAATATAGCCGGTGCGCCGCCTATCGAAGAAGCGGAAGACGACCTCGTACTCGGCGTCGGGCTTTGCAAGCAGGTTCTGGAAGACGGACCAGTCGTGGATGCTGACCTTGCCCTTCTGGTCGCGGTCGGCCACCTGGAAGAGAATGCCATACTGGTACCGCTTGATCTTGTGCTGGAGGCGGTGGCACCGTTAGCCGAATTCAATGACAACAACAACAACTCATGTCCGCAGAGCCAACTGGCTGCTTACGTAGTCTTCGCCCTCTGGTGCGACGGCTGTGATGAACTCGTCCTCATTGAGAAAGTACTCGCCCGACTCGTCCTTGTGGGCGTGCTTCATAAAGGCGGCGCGCGTGAGCTGTGACAGCTGGGGCTCTTCCTTGCTGCCGAGAAGCACCTCGCGCACTTCTTCCTTGACAGACGCCATGGTGACCGAGTAGACGCTGGTCCGGAGCTCAGCGAGTGCAATTGGCCTCGAGACAAGTCGGAGAGGTCAGTGGAGGAGTGGGTTGAGTCAAGGCGACGTGAGGTGAGTCGACCGGCACGCCGTCCGAGGAGCAGAGCTGGCGGCCAGGTTGCGAGCTCGGAGGTAAGCTAATTTTTAATCGCGGGCGATTGGCGGGGGGTAAGAGCAAAAGCGTGGGGAAACTACCGCCCACGCGACAAAAGTGCCACCACTCACTTGCACTCGTCTTCTGCAGCCCGCCCATCTTGCATACTGTGATTCACTGCCGGTAGCCTCGCTGCGCCAAATCTCTCAGTAGCCCTCATTTGTTGTCGAGTATTTACCAAAGCCGCTGCCTTGGCTCGTCTCATCACCGGGATACAAAAACAATGACGCAACCAATGTCGGTGCGCACCTCATCTCTCTCCCATCGCAGCATCGAATACCGAATCTCTGTGCTACCGACAATTCCCGTAATGGCCCCAAAACTTTTGCCGGCATTTCTCCATCATCGGCTGCTACGAAGCGCACGTGATTCTTCGCAACGTTATCGGGTATCTGCACCATCATCGCTGATCAGGAAACTGACATCTCACCACTTCATCGTGCCACCATCTTACCATTGACATGTGCAGACATCCTTTGTGTCGGCCATCTGAATCGAATCGTCAGGCTGACTATGGCTAGGCTGACTATGGCCAGGGGCACGCCCGGAAACTATGGCCTAGACAGGCCAAATGACGAGCAATGCCGCTTTTAAGGTACGGAAAGCCTAGTAGTAAGCTTGATCGCGAACCGTATGCGCTCTTCGTGCCAAGCCATGCCGATGTCAACCCCAAAACAAAGACCCGGATCAGCCCGCTCGACACTCCCTAGTAACGTGACATTTCATTCAACAACCACCACTACAGACTGCAAGGTCGCCTGTGAGCTTTGCTTCAGTATTGCTAGCTCGTATATGCTGAGCAGTGGCTTTCGGACATGCCGTTTGCGGCCTCTTGGGACACACAGTCTCATTCGGGCAGTGGTTCTTTCAATCCAACCAACCGACACTAACAGAAAAACTGTTGTATGTTTCGGCGCATGGCGAGTCTCGACGTCCAACTGTTCCTATGCGTGCCCGAACAACCCCCACCGATTGGTTGTCAGATTCTGCGGGCTGCGCAATATCCAAGGCGGAGACAAGAGAGCGGAATCTCTGGGCAAGTCTCATGCACTTGGCAAAACAGATCCAAGGGCGGGAACGTACCTGCGATACGACACTCCAATGGTTGAAAATGAAGAAATCCCAAGACATTCCGTCGCTTGATGCTCGGCCATAGCGCTGACATTCTGGGCGGATCTTGTCATTCTGCACCTGCCACCGAGTATGCGCTTGGCATGCACCATGTGCTCCTTGTAGATGGTAGCCATATAAGATTGATCATGTTTCCAGTGCTCTGGATTTTGTCAACTCCAGTCTCACATCTGCATCGTCAAAATGGCGTCTTCAGAGACGGCAAAGTATGATTGGATCCTCGCCATCACCACCATTGCCTTTGTCTTTTCTGCCTTTGGTAACGGTGCCAATGATGTCGCCAATGCCTATGCGAGTAAGCAATAGCCAATCCATGCACATCCGAACTATATCAACTGACCACCAACACAGCCTCTGTCGCGGCGCGGACCCTGACAATGATTCAGGTTGGACCGCTTGCTATCATCACCGAGTTTGTTGGTGCTGTCGCGCTCGGAGCTCGTGTGACTTCGACCATTAAAAATGGCATCATCGACATCAACCGGTTTGAGGGTCACCCAGGTGCACTCATGCTTGTCATGTGTTGCGCTGGTAAGAAAACACAACATCATTCTTAAGATGCCAAGCTAACAATCTCCAGAGGTCGGCAGTGCGACTTGGCTGATGCTTGCTACCCACTGGGGTATGCCCGTCTCTACTACGCAAACAATTGTTGGTGCCATTGTTGGAGCCGGCTTTGCCAGTCAAACCGATGCCAAATGGGGGTGGGAGTCCGGCTCAGTATCACAGGTCGCCGCCTCCTGGGCTATTGCACCCTTGATCGCTGGTGCCTTCTCAGCCATCATCTTCGGCACAGTCAAGTACTTGGTTCTTGAGCGAAAGGACCCATTCAAGAATGCCATGCGCGTCATTCCCTGGTACTTTGCTCTAACGGGGGCCATCCTTGCGCTCTTCATCGTTGTCGAAGCTCCTACTGCGCCATCACTCGAAGAGTTCGGTGTCGGAAAAGCTTGCGGTATCATCTTTGGCGTCTTTTTTGGATGTTTGGCTATCTGCTATATCTTCTTCGTTCCTTTCTTCAAACGCAAGTTGATCATGAAGGACCCTCGTGTCCGCATCTGGCACGTCATTCTCGGCCCCAAGCTACTCAACGAGAATACCCATCTCTTCTGGCCTGGCAAGGGCAACGAATACGTTACCAACTACTATGCCGACGCCTATGGTCAGGTCCGTGCTGGTGCAAATGACGAGAACAAGGCTGCCAAGGAGCCCGCCCAAGACGATAGTATCAACAAGGTCGACAATGCTTCTGCCTCTGGATCCACAAAGCAAAGCAACGACGGAGCTCTACCAAGCGATCCCGAAAAGCACGCGTGGAAGAGACATCCGAAGCTTCTGCACAACTTGCTCGAAAGAAGAAGCCCGAGCCATACGAGCGCTGGATTGTTCCCGTTAAGCATCTCTCTTGGGCCAACCCTCAGAAGTGGTGGGGCTACATTAAATTCGGATTCCTTCAAGGAGTTACTCGCGACGTCATCACTCACGACAATGATCTTCTTCGCGCAATCCACTCTAAGGCCAAACGCTATGATGTTCGTGTGGAGCATCTCTGGACCTATTGCCAAGTTATCTCGGCCATGATGATGTCCATTGCACACGGCTCCAATGATGTGGCAAATGCTGTGGGCCCTTGGTCTGCCGTATACCAGACTTTCAGGGCTGGCGAAGTAAACACCAGGTCCGGTACTCCTATTTTCATGTTGATCGTGGCTGGTTTTTTGCTTGGTCTTGGATTCTGGTTCTATGGCTACCACATTGTCCGCGCGCTCGGCAACAAGATCACCCAGATGTCACCTACCCGTGGTTTCTCGGTCGAGTTGGGTGCTGCTGTCACTGTTTTGCTGGCCTCTAGGCTCGGACTGCCGGTATCAACCACCCAGTGCTTGACCGGTTCCGCCGTTGGTGTTGCCTTGATGAACTACGATCTTGGTGCTGTTAACTGGCGCCAGATTGCCTTCATCTTCATGGGATGGGTACGTCTCTGTAAAAATATTATTTATTTGTCTGTTTACTAACATGGATAGGTCATGACACTTCCCGCCGCCGGTCTTATCTCCGGTATTCTCTGCCTCATGGCACTCAACACCCCTCACTTCTAAACTCTGTTTGACCCGCACACGTTCAACTTTTGTTATACCTCTGCTCGCAATAAAGAGTCTTCAATAATTTTGTTGAGGCGGGCCAGGAGCCGTGAGAATATGTAACTCTCTCTGTTGTGCAATAAGTAATGTTTGTTATCGACTTTTTTTTTTCCAAACACATTCCTGTGATGCACAGCTTGTTTCATTGTCGGTATAAAAGCCACATGACCATGCAAGTGATGAAGGGTATCCTGTCCTTGCCGATTGCTGGGTTTGAATGTGTACATTATGGGCAATATTCTTCCAGAGCACACTGACTTCAATGCTATGTACGAGTATGTATTGCGTGGTGCGGGCCCTGACGATCATAGAGGCGTTTACCCTTATGAAGGTCGTTGTAGCTCGAGATGTGTTTCCGCAGATTTCGTTTAGCTCTCACGTTTTTCGACAATGGGTGTTGTGACACGATTGGTAGTTAGTAGCTGAATGTGTTGTGGCGTAGCAGCACGTGACTAGACTGTAGGGATTTCTTTTTCGAGTAGAGGTTACCTTCTTCACTCAATCAATTACTGGCGATCGCTACTCGAACGCCTGGTTGCGGGCCGTCCCCTTGGTCTTCTGTTGTGCCACAGTGTATGTCGTTTTGTCAGGAAGTGTCACGACCAGGACTGGCACAAGCAATATGTCACAAGTATACGCTGATCAGCTCTAGATACTGCCAATGCAGTATACTGTACCTTTTTGGGCAAGTGATGGCCTGGGTCGAGCTGAGCCAGGTATGTCGTCACAGTATGTCATTTTGTTACGAAGTGTTACAACCAGCCCTGGTACAAGCAATATCAGTACGCCTCGGAGTATCCGGAAGCTACAGCATACGTAACAGACCACTCAGAGCGCTCCGTGTACAATGCCTTATAATGCGATTATTTGCTGCTGCTGTTGTTGATACTTTAAGCATCATACTCGAGAACTTACTTCTTTGACCCTGCACTTTGTACGTCAACCCCTAGACGCCCCACCTATGGCAGGCAATGATGTACAACCTCAACAAGACGCAATCAGACCTTTGAATTTGAATGTCGCATTGGTTACGTCGCGGGATGTGCATCCTTGAACAATGGAGGTGATACCAGCATCACGAAGCCGGATCGTCATCGTTACCTCACCCAATGCAATCACTATGATGTATCATCAGCCATCTACATTTAGTATATCATGCAGCCAGCGTTCAGCCCAAATTGAACCTAACTTCAGCTTCTATCAAAGAAACCACCATGAGTACACAAAACGTTATCGTCGTGCCAGTAGGCGGCGATGCTGCCCGCCAACCCGGCCAGGATAGATCAGAGAGTAAGCTAGATGCACCAGCAAGATGCAATACACTCAAATGCTTACATTATATGTCTGACCTAGTTGCCTCGACGATCCAGAATGCGCTGGAAGAAAAAGCACATCCGAAGGAGGAGCAGCCTGGTCCTTTTAAACAGATCATCGGTACGAGATGCTTGACGCACGAGGTGATGGGAAGAATACTAATGATGAAACAGCGAATCAGGAGTCACTCTACCAGTATATTAACGTACGTGCATCCGTATATCATGATGAAACATAGTATTTATGACATATCGTTTCTGACATATTGCCGCAGTGGAACGACCCCGTTCGTACGCTAGGCTCGTACGTCGGTGCTCTCAGCATCTTGTTTGGCGCGCACTATCTCCCGCTTACACAAATGGTTCTCAAAGGAGGAGTGACCGCTCTTGGATGTAGGTGACTTAAATACACCATTTTTGCCTGGGAAAAGCGCTAACCATCAGCCCATCAGTGGTATCAGTGACCGAGTCTGCCAGCCGGATGCTGGGTAACCGCTCGCTGTCTGCTCAGTTGCGGCCCAGGGAGTATAAAACCTTTCCTGAATCGACGCTCAATGCTACGCTGAAGGATGTTCATGACTTTGTTCAGTACGCTGCTGTTCAAGTGCAGCGAATCGTCTTCGGTCAGGATCTGCAGAAGACGTTTGTTGTAGGTTGTTCCTATCTTTATTACCTTGCTTTCATGGTAGCTTTCATAGATAAGCCTCCAGACTGACCATTCAACAGTCATTCCTTGGTCTCACTTCCCTGTACTGGCTCGTCAAAGTCGTGCCTCCTTTTTGGCTGGCAGTCATCGCCTTGACCTCAGTCTACGCTGCTCCTCTCCTCGCCTCACCACAAGGACGCGAAGCCATCCGCGACGCAAGCACACAAGCACAAGACCTTGCCGCCACCGCCACACAAAAGGGGCGTATGGCCGCTCATGATGCCAGCACTGGTGCTCAGAGATTGGCCAACGCCGCTACCGAGACAGGTCGCACTGCAATCAATAATGCCAGCGAGCGCGCCGCATCTCTTGCAAACACCACAAAGGACACTGGACGCGCAGTAACGAACAGTGTAGCCTCCAGCGCCCAGAACCTCGCCAACCAAAGCAACAACCTCGCTCAAAAGGGAAAAAACACAGCCGCTAGTCTCTCTCAGCAAGCTCAGGCCACAGCATCCAACGCCTCTTCTTCTGTAACTAGTACTGTAAAATCTGCGGGTTCGAATACCTCGACCGATACTCCAGTCCGCGCCCAAGAAGGTGACCACCACAACCATGGACAAATTTCTTCGCTGCCTGGTAGCGCTGCATCGTCCGACCAGCATATTACAACTGCAGCTGTCACGGACACAAAGACGCCACAGCCCGCCGTCATGTATACGACTGCGCGGGACGAGGCGGTAGAGAGGGGTGTCTTGGGGCGGGAGAGGGCCCGAGGCGTGGCCGAGGCGGTGTAAGTTTATGGTTCACGGTAATTTCATTGATGTAGATGGATTTTATTGAGCGTGTGGTCGATCAGGATAGGTGTACCAGAGGGAGGGTAGGTATCGTAAAATGCTCTCTTCTCGGGAAGCGACGAATGACTTTTCCACCAGGTCTATCCTAAGAGGTGTGCTTTGTTTTTTTTAATTCATGTTCAGACGCGAAATCTTTTGTCATGCAGGACTTAAAGAAAAGGGCTATACGGTGATGAAGGCCAAGGGGGGTTTTCTTGGTCGGCAGGGTCCTAGGTACATGTATGATTCCCATATGCCGTCGTGTATAACTACTATGTAAAATGTTACTTTTTCCACCTATCGCAGTCTTTCTTTTCGCATGTAAATCGTGAGTTAAGCGAATTAGTGGTTTCAGCAGGCTAAATAACTCCAGATGTAGACTGGAGTGCGAGGCCAAGACCTCTTCTTGGGGCTGATTGTTTTGCCAAGATGACCGTCTTATGTCAGAACTAAGTTGAAGGTTATCGAAGAGCTAAAAAAGCGAGTCATCGTATCTGATGATAGAAAGATCATGTGCAGTTCAGCTAATGCCTTCGTTCAAAGCACGAGCACGGTTTGCGCTAGGCATAGTGTAAAAGACAAGGTTGATGTGATTGAGAGAAAGCGGCGCGCGCGCCGCAGATTAGTCACCCCCAAACAACTAGGAACGACAGAATGTAGTACAAAACAAGTCGTGGTATTGTAAGTATGTATAAGGTGCAAGCTGATGACGCGGCTATGCTAAACTACAAAGTGTATCTTTATTTACGTGCTTACTTAGTTAATTTGCATAGAATTAGACACACTATAGTGTCGGCGAGATTCTAATCCAAGAAACACGTGAACCATCTACACATATATTCCAAGCTCTAGCCCATCTAGAAACACCTCAGTACACTTCCCCGATATCTACCAACGCAAACCTTACCAACAGCTTTCTTTTACCTCAACAACAATTCCCAACATGCTTCAAAAGTACTTTATTCTCGTAACTGCTATGATAGCTGCAACGGTTAATGCAGATTGCTGTACTTTACCAGACGGAGAAGGACAGACAATTACTCCGAAGAAATTTTGTGAAGATCGTGGCGGGTCCTGGACCAGTGCTCGTTGCCCTTGGGAGTAACGTAAGCAGCCTAGCATTTACATAGTTTAATTCAAGTTCTAATAGGCTTTATAGAGTAACGACACAGACCTTCACCGAGACCAATTGCCAAGAAGTACTGGAGCGGACTCGAAGCCAATCTAGCATAGACCAATAATAAGGCCAAAGAATTGGTCTAGAACTATTATAGAGCCATATCGGAACGGTATCAGTTCACTGTTAGAACTAGTATGGACTGGAGAAGGGATAACCGTCTGGATTGGTAATATAATAAGTATATGGAAGGCTAGAAATGTAGCGCAGATTTCTGATATCTTCTAGTACAAGACCTATAGGTGTCTGTTTGAATCAAGATTCTTCTGCTGTCCCATGCACTCTCATATATCTCTGGATGACACTTCCTACCGATACTGATCCGAACAGTTCTTGCCTGCGCCGTTATATATAGGTATTCTTCAAGTAAACCAAATAAGTCACACTAAGGTTAGTTCCTGATACACTCGTCTAATATTACAATGAAGGTTGAAATATGGGCAAAGGTTGGGGAATTCAGGATTTATGTAGATTTGAAATTCTATTAGCCTAGTAGATACAAAAGAATGCGGTGGATTCAATGGTGTACTCCCTTTTGCTGTAACAGCTCTAGTTGTGATGCTATTAAGAAAAGAAGCTAATGTGTCAATGGTTTAGTGAGGGTGAAGGAATAGCGCTAGGCCTAAGAAGGATTGTTCTTCACACTAGACCTAAACTAGAGATTCTATTCATTCATACTTGTTTTAAAAGGGGTTTCATTCACCCTCTATCTACGGAGTACTACTAGATGAATCACTAGAAGAGCCAGTGGCTCGGACTTGCTACCGTAGTCTTGCCAAGGCGCGCTACCACGACTTGGTGTGAACATGGGGTTTACCAGTAGCATCATGGTGAGTGATTCAATATGGCGTCTAGATAACTGCTGACAGGGTCCAGATAATAGAGTTTGTATGTACATATTTTACTCGAGAGGAACATCGGGGAGAAGGTAGTTTACCAATATCATGGTATCGAGAAAGATGATTGGACCAAACTGCCCAGTCGGCATCACGGAAAAATCTCACTTGCATGTACCGCATTCTTCACGTCGTTTTATCCTGTCAGCCTTATTGGAAGAGTTACTTGAGAGTATCAAGTCTTGTTTGTAGATCAGTGTTATAGGTGCGCAGTCCCTTTAAGCCATACCAACGCGTTTTAGTGCTTACACCCAAGCCAGTGTACGAATCAGTGAGCTTTGGACTCCTTCTAAAAGGCGTGTAGTGTGTTTGAACTACACCGTCCAGTGATCTTGGCGCTACTGTAATTACCCACTTGAACATGTCATGTACGCCGTTTCACCGGATTACAGCCAGCTCTTTCACGGACACGGGTACGGCCAGAACTCATGCTGAAGAATTCCATGGCCTTGTTCAGTGGCGCAGCAGAGTGGAGAGTCTCTTTGCAGGAACTCGCACCGTTACTGAATGTTCTCGTCTGAGATGCTCTATCAGGCATGTAGGTTGATTTACCTGACATCTTGGGCCATCACGCTCCAAACCTCTGGCGGGGAAAAAAGGAAATTTCTCAAACAGGTTTTATCTACTCGGTGGTTGTCACATATGCACAAGAGTAGCTAACTAGTGTCATTCAACAAAGCTCCGTCTTATGCTTGTGCTTCTTAGTGAGTTTTAGTGACGCATTGCACCTACAACTCGGGGTAATTACGGGATCAAACATAATTACCAATGCTGGTTCTAAAATCTTACCCTATTTCACATAATGTATATAACAGCAAGCGCAAATCCGCACCGTAAGTTTCCGCCTGCATCGAAAACTAAGCACATCTTACTACATTGTTCTTCTACCCATACACAAACCAGGATAGTCAGACTATTCCACAGCAACATGAAGCTATCCATCTGCCTTACCGTTTTGTCTCTTACAGCTGGTTCCTTTGCTCAATACTGGGTAAGTAATTTTTGTCTCAACAAAGGGAGTCTTGTCTTAATATTATTTGTGTGAACATTCTACTTGTGACAACGTTTTTAACAAAACTACAGAACTGCGTTCCCGATAACTCGGGCGGAAGGCATGGAGTATGCAGATTCAATGGTCAACAGCAGGGTGAACTGCCTTGTAATTCTGTAAGTAGATGTATTTATGAAAGTCGTCTGTCAAAAGCAATGCTAACATATAACAGAACAGGCCATGCCCTTGGCTAGGAAACGGGTGCACTCCTTACCCCGAGGGTATTGCAGACTGCAGCAATTAGATTATTGTACAACAGCCGGAATTTATTGCCCAGAATGTCTAGTCTTGCGGAATGGTACACGGTGCCAAAGTCTCCTTTTTACGGTCTCTGTTCTCGAGGTCTCGTCTCAATCAAATATAAAAGACGCGATATTTTATGTACACCATAATATCTTTTGCCATAAGAACTTTCTAAACGTCTTCCAATATTGTTCCTTCTTCAACAATATTAAGCTATCCATTTGCGCTGCTGTCTTCTCGCTTTTTCTGGAGCTTCTTCGCCCAAGCCTGGGTATCTTAACCGCCCAAATATCTCCTTTCTGCTAAATCATCTCCTATCTAAGTTCTTGTCTTGTTACGGTCTGGTCTCATGCAAAAGACTGTAGAGTGCCAGAAGTTATTATATTGCTTGAGCTATAGAGGTTGCTGATATGCAGGGTCTACTTATAGTATTCATCACGTGGTATGGTCTCCACTGTGCTTTACAGGGTAGGCAGAGCCTAATCCATAACACTTCAACCGATTCAGCTCTCCTAACAAATGCTGCAGAGATGCGCGTCTAAACCAGCAAACGAACCGAGATGCTTCGGACACTGTCACGAGTCCAGCATTGCAGTGCGCGCCCAATTAACTCGCGAATCTGTACGATAAACCTCATCGATCAGAGGTGATTTCCTGGAATAAGAACTAATGGGGTGGTTTGCTCGGTGTATCTATGCAGGGTGTGCACGAAATGCAATGTTCCTGACCAAAAGTTGCACAGCGTACCTACAGTAGTTCTAGGCATTTCTGGAGGACGTTGAGTTCAGCAAATAGTACGTGCGGGAGCAAAAGGTAATACCAAGAGCTCCTGTAGGACTCTAGGATAGATATAGTCCGACAGTACCGTTATGGAAGTGGAACATCTTATTCTGAGAACAGGTGGCATGTTGCATACTACGTATGTCATGAGAATTAAAATCCGTCGAATGATTGATAGATCCACTACATTGTTATGCATGCTATTCGCAGAAAATTTCATGGTGCCCGAGTAATGATTAGAGAGTGAACGTCGTGCCAGATCGGTTACGTTAATGACCCAGCAGCTGAGAACTCTTGTTCGTGCAATCACTTGTTCCTCAGCCCACGAGCAAACACAGTTTTATTGAGTATACATATGCTTTCATGCAACCTCAAATCCAGTTCATCAAGCCTGAAGGCTACATAATGATACTATGACCAATCTGCTGCTTTAAATTTTCTTCCATTTGAGCAGTATTCCAGCAGCAATTACTGGTAGCACACTGACGAGTTCACCTAGTCCTGCGAATTCAGGTGGGATTCTCACATGTACGAGAGCTCCGGCTGCAAGCAAGATGGCCAGGATATTGTACACGAAGCTCCAGACAAAATTGAAAATAATGCGATGCATCGACTTTCGACTGACGGAAATGGCGATGAGAATGCCCCCAACGCTCGGGCGCATAAGAACAATGTCTGCCGCGGATTTGGCTACATCCGTTCCTTCGTTCATGTGTACACCAATTGAAGCTTGGGCAAGCGCGACTGCATCGTTGGTGCCATCTCCGCAGAACATGACGACCGGCTTCTGGTGGGGTGTCTCAGATCGGCGTGGAGCTGAGGCGGCAAAAAGCCCGTTGATGTAGTCTCGCTTCTCAGTCGGGGTACACCGGGATCGGACATTTGACGCAGGGATACCAAGTTGAGTCGTCACTGCACGGACAGCGCCGTCATCATCGCCGGAGAGGACGTGGACTGTTATACCATCTTTCTGTAGCTGACTCACAGTATAGAGTGTGTCATCTCGAAGACAGTCCTCGAGGCCGAATACGGCTGCGAGCTCGCTGTCGATAACGAAACAAAAGACAGTGAGACCCTGGGAGAGAAAGGCCCGAACAACAGTGTGTTCAGAGAAGCCAAGCCATCTGGAATTGCCTGCACGGAGAATACGGCCGGCAAACCCGCCCTCAACGCCTTTACCAACCAAATGTTTCGGATTAGACACTGTTGTAGCAGCTACACCTTCGGCCTTGAGGTGATTTGCAACTGCAGCAGACACTGGGTGTTTGCTGCTACCGATCAGTCCAAGAAGCAAAGACTTGGAGCTAGTTGAAGGGTTCAAATATTCTTGTCGAGAAGCGGTAAGCCTTCCCCGAGTTAGTGTACCCGTTTTATCGAACACAACATGGGTCGTCTTCCATGCAATTTCCATCGCGTCCGCGGACTTGAAGATGACACCCTTCTCAGCAGCAACACCTGTAGAAACAACTATCACCATTGGTACTGCAAGGCCGATAGCGCATGGGCAAGATACGATTAAAACGGTAATGGCGTATGTAATAGCTTGCACCGTGGCCTCGGATGCCGGCTTATCCTGAAATGCAACGCCAACGGCTATCCATACACAAAACACGATGACGGTGATGGATACAACAACTGGAACAAAATATGCCGCTACCCGATCAGCAATCTCCTGAATTTTGGGTTTAGATAGTTTGGCTTCGTCGACCATGCCAGCGATTGTGCTAATGGTGTTATCTCCAGGAATCCGAGTAAGCCGAACGGTTAGGAACCCTGACCCATTGATAGATCCAGCAATGACTGGTGACCCTTTCGACTTCTCTATAGGCTTCGATTCGCCAGTGAGCATGGACTCGTCAACTTCGGAAGTTCCTGATATGACGGTCCCATCAGTTGGAATCCGTGAATCTGGTGATACCTTAAAAACATCACCATACTGGAGTAGTCGTGCGTCAATAACTTCTTCCGCATAATCCATGTCCGAACAAACGAGGGTGGCAGAGCTTGTTTGCAGTGAGCGGATAGAGATGGATTCGACAGCTTTCTGACGTGCCAAAGCAGCAATGAATCGGCCGACCATGATGAGCGTGACAAGCAATGTACTCGTTTCGAAGAACTCGCCAGTCGACAATGGCTTGTGATTAACGAGATAGCCAAACGCTACAAGTGAGAAGATGTAGGCAGCACTTGTACTGAGAACAATGAGAAGGTCCATTTCAATTACTTTTGAAAAGACCAAGGCTTTGAGGGCTTTGGGATAGAACGGCCCGGCAACTACGACTTGAATGATAGTTGCAAATGCCAGTGATATTGATCCAAATACGATCTCCTTTTGCTCCTTGTTAGGAAGCGGTGCCCATGCTAAGACCAATACGGGGATTGTCAAGAGGATAGACAACAGCATCATGTACCCTACATGACGGACATGTCGAGCACCAGCATCCAGAGTGGGATCAACGCTAGGTGAAGCAAGAAACATGGGATTAGGCCAGCCCTGTTTGACGAGATCACGCGCCCCGATAACTTTCGCGTCAAAAACAACGCGAATGGTCCTTTTGTTAACTACCCTGATATCAATGACTCCGCTAGGCCAGTCGCCCTTAACGACATCAGCAGTATCGGCGGTGCAGATGAGATCGAGACTGGAGCCTTGGTTTGTAATGCGCTCGCATTTGAACTCAGTCGTTCTCTCCAAGTGTTTAATGACCCCCGCCACTGATTGTGCGTTGGTATCAAGATCAAATTCTGCGCGTGAGAGCACAAGACTAGTTTTGAGTTTCGTGATGGACGGAAGTGTGGCCAGGGTACGCGATAGTTTAGTCTCGCAACCAGTGCAAGTCATGCCTGAGATGCTGAGGATGACATGCTCTTTTTTTGCAAGACCCTTCTCAAGATCGCTGTCTCGTGCCGTGGTTTGTTTGATTTCTTTCACGCCTTGCATTGTGTTTTTCTTCTCATCAACGCAGGAAATATCCGAAACCGTTCTTTTACCCACGCAGCATATTTCAGCACATGTTGGAGACTTTGCGTTACTGGAATAGGATTTAGTGCAGGTCTTTTCGGTCGAGATACCAGGTTTTTTGGTTTTAGGTTCGCAACAGGAGTCGACTGAGGCACAAGAGCCGACTGAAGTACGCGACACTGAAGGCCTCGCGGGGGAGGGCCTTTGTAATGTCGAGCAACAGAAATCTTGCTTCATAGTAAGTTTGTTGATGGGAGGAAATGACTTGTCTCCATAGCAATCGATGGCCTCAACCGTATTAAATTTGTCGATGTTGGAGGAGCAAGGACTGTTTTTGCACGGTACATCACCGGCTTGATCCTCACAACAAGCGTCCTGGCAGCCAGCGACAGTGCTTTTTTTGATTTTGGATTCATTGTTGCAGCAGCTGCCTGCGTCGTTATTGACTGGTTCTTGACTCGAAGCATGAGTTTCAGGAGGGGGTTGTGGAGGGCTACAACAACTGGTGCCGCACGTCATGGCTGAAATTTGAATAAATGGTGTCAGAGGTATAATCTCGAATAGATTTCGGCTGGAATAATCAAGTGAACCCAACGACGCCGGCTAAGGACAGAACACCTACCTTTTAGCTCATTCCAAGTGAGCAGTAAAGAGTCCGTGCGCTATCGTTCTGGCCGTCGAAACCAATATCGAAAGCCAATCGTACACCCGGCATGGTTTAACAGTGGTGACATATCGATGATTGTGACTCGATGATTGATTGAGACTAGCTCTGTGGGATATGCGTAGCGTCTGAACCTTGTCCCAAGACTACAGGGGCCTTCTGAAGATGGGATACATCGCAATCTTCAGTTAGGGACATGTTTGAGTCTTTATTTGAGGAAGCTGGAAGACATGGTGAAGTTGCTTTCCTGAAGAATCATCAAAGGATTTCAGAAGGTGCGGTAAAGCCAGCAATATGAGACACGCGAATAAAAATGATTTTTCGGCATCTCCTGAGACTAATGTTGATAGTTTCTTCTGTAATACTAAGACCGGTATCCAACCCCGTCTTTGAATGAAACTGAGGCCTGGGTTGATATCATTCATTAAATCTATCAGCTCAGTGCCCCTGCATGCATACGCTATATTCCTAGTGCATGCGATCCAAGCCAAAATACGTTGAGTATCCTTAAACAAGTTAGTTGGGGAGGTTCATCTGGTCAGTGCTATTTCGATGACATATCGCTTCAACGGCAACACCATCCACCAGCTGATGCGGGGTAGATAGTACCTTGGCAGAACCAAAATGATCAGACTACAAGAAATTATTATAACAATCCATCTGGTATCTCTACCGTGTATAGTCACACGGCGAAGAAGTATGGATTTTGGCTTACTATGTATTTGTTCATAGACTTGTAAAAGAGACAAACTATGCACATATATTTCTTAGCAGAGTGGTAGGGCAGGCCATGCGTCTATAATCTAAAGGAACGAGACTAGTGAAATCTGCTGAACGGTGCACAGGGAAGGAATGCAAAAAGATTTATTTCCAAAATTGAGAAGGACACAATTCCATTCCAAGTCCAACTACATAACCAAACCACTGAGACGCAGGATATCCTCCCGTGTCTAAGGGACTCAGGTCCAATTAATGTATCGGAACTTTATGCTTTTCTGGTTTGCAGATTGTTGATAGGATGAGGAACTTATCAAGAATATGAATATTGAAATGCACGATCAAAAGGTGTCACTAGTGACTCCAATGGCTTTTTCAGCTAGGAATTTGTTGAGGGCTTTGTAGGGGACTATAGTGACAGATTATTTGGATATGAATGAGGAATCATGATTCATAGATATGAAGTAACTACTAGAACCGGAAATTTCGAGTTACGTTTGTAGCGCCAGTCTTGATAGGTTGTGAATTGTAGCTTTGCCGCTTCAGCAAAGTCAATATGCAACCAGCCCCACATATTCAAGCCGGAACAGAGAATCATATAGTGTTTTCAGACTCTAATCATGGGTTCTCTAAGTCATGCCCCGTTTGAAAGTATCCTTGGAGTGGGGTGAAATGGAAATAGGCGACAAGGCTGAGCGTCGTCGGCGGATGGTTCAACCGTACGTACTAGCGGCAACTGGTCCAAGCGTCCGCCGTGGATCGCTCTACATCACCGACCGCCGCAACACTAGACCAAGCAACACCGCGGTTCCATCCAACGCTCTTCTTTGTTTGAGGACATATCCTGAATCTGTCGCGACTGCTTCGTCCCCGAGCAATCTAGTAAAACTGCACCTGAAAGGATCCACATCACAACCCCGCCACCATGTCTGCCGGAGAGGTGCTCAAGGCCGACAAGGACTTTACCAAGGAGGTCGATGCGGCGATTCCAGAGGCAGAGAAGCTAGCTTCTGTATGTTATACAGCTCGAATCCTATGCAGCAAAAGCTAACACGTTTGCTTAGAGCAACCCACAAGCTGGAATCGATAAGCTACTCGCGCTCGAGAAGCAGACTCGCCAGGTAGATCCCCACCATATCCTGCGCGCATGAACGTGTTCTAATCCATTGCAGGCTTCTGATCTTGCCTCGACCTCCAGAGTCATAATTGCCATCGTCACAATAGCGAAGAATGCAAAGGATTGGAACTTGATGAATGAGCAGGTCCTGCTCCTCTCCAAGAAGCATGGACAGCTCAAACAGGCGACCACTAAGATGGTGCAGACTGTCATGGGATTCCTGGACGAAACACCAAACCTAGAGACAAAGTTGTCGGTTATTGAGACCCTACGCACCGTCACAGAGGGCAAGGTAAGTGGCCACAACGTTGAAAACATAGCATCTGCTAACACATTGTCAGATCTTCGTCGAGGTCGAGCGAGCGAGGGTAACTCGTATTCTTTCAAACATCAAGAAGGAGCAGGGCGATATTGATGCTGCAACAAACATCCTTTGCGAACTCCAAGTCGAGACATTCGGCTCCATGACCCGACGAGAGAAGACTGAGTTCATCTTACAGCAAGTGGCGCTGTGCATACAAAAGGGCGACTGGACACAGGCGGGTATTCTCAGCAGGAAGATTAGCACAAGATACTTTGCGCGAAAACCAAAGAAGACACCAGAGCAGCTCGAGAAGGAGCAAAAGGAGCGGGAGGAGCGGGAGAAGAACCGAAGCGTCGACGATCCTCCGATTGAGCCGGAGGATGATGTGACAGATCTGAAGCTCAAGTACTATGAGCAGCAAATTCTTTTGGCGAAACACGATGACAAGTACCTCGATGTCTGTAAGCACTACCGACAGGTACTGGATACAGAGGCAGTTGAAGAGGACCCCAACAAGCTTCGAGCGGTATGCGACACCTTATTCTGTCATCTGGACTGTCACTGACCTCCACAGATCCTTCAACGCGTCATCTACTTTATCATTCTCGCGCCTTACGACAACGAGCAATCCGACCTTATCCACCGTATTCAGCGCGACCCTCGCAACTCCCAGATCCCACAAGATGCACAATTAGTGAAGCTCTTCACTGTCCCTGAGCTGATGAGGTGGCCAATGGTGGCCAAGCAATTTGGACCTCACCTCACCGAGACTGATGTGTTCGACGCTGAGAAAGGTGACTCCGATGATCCAAAGGCATTCCAGCGGTGGCAGGATCTACGAAAGCGTGTCATTGAGCACAATGTTCGCGTTGTTGCAAAGTACTACACACGTATCCAGATCCCACGCCTCACTGAGCTGCTAGACTTGACCGAGGACGAGACGGAGAAGAACATCAGCGAACTAGTGTCAGCAAAGACCATCTATGCTAAAATCGACCGTCCCGCTCGCATCGTCACGTTTTCGAGGCCTAGGGATGCCGACGATGTATTGAATGAGTGGAGTAGTAACATGAAGAGCTTGCTTGGTCTTCTTGAACGTGTCGACCATCTCATCACCAAGGAGGAGATGATGGCGCGCATTCAGCCGACGAAGGTGGATAAGAGCAAGGCCACCAAGGGCAAAGCGAAATAAGCGTCTCAAGTGTTGTTTGATATCGGCAACCGCTTTGCTAGTGCCAGCCGACAGATGCTTGCGTATCGACTCCGTTGTGCTCGGCACTGATGATACATGAAGAAGAGTTATGATTAGTCTAGACATTGGTGAGCTCTCAAGGCTCTGCGTGAGCCGCATATGTATAATAGACACTCAGTCAAACTACACAATCTTTGCGTGCTTTGGTCTTGTGGTTCTCTCTGATCCAATTCATCTTCAGTGATGACATTGAATTTAGGCCCCGCCCCGCTCGCTAGCCTATGACGGAGCCGCGGTATTTCGGGCATGTCCTATCCACATGCTGAACCATAATGTTCCTACATATCACACCATTCGACTCTTCCAGTTAATTATCCCAATTACAGCTACTACATGCGCCTGCGGCACCTCTTTTCACTCGCAGACCCCCGCCTCTACACGCCCAGCAATCTCCGCATCCGCTCCCACTGGCGCACCATGGCCGCCGCCGCACCCACGCCCAATCGGCCTATCAAGATCTTGATGCTACATGGCTTCACGCAGTCCGGGCCCTTGTTCCAAGCCAAGACAGGCGCGCTTCGCAAAACACTAGCCAAAGCCTTTCCCAAAGGCATTGAACTTGTCTACCCTACAGGCCCAATACGGCTGACCCCAGCCGACTACAATTTTTCCTCTAGCAACCTAGACAGCAAAGATGAAAGCAAAGACGGCAGTGAGGAGAAACAAGAGCTTGAAGCGTATGGGTGGTGGCGCAGAAAAAGCACTACAGACGCACCCTATATATTCGAAGGCTTCGACCAAGGCCTTGCGCACATCGCCAGCGTGCTCAAAGCCCAAGGCCCCTTTGACGGCGTAATCGGTTTCTCTCAGGGTGCTGCGGCCGCAGCAATCGTCGCATCGCTGCTCGAGCCCAACCGCCGCGCAGCATTCGACGTGCAGCATGCTGCTGGTACCGGCATACCGTTCCCCGCTAGCTTCGAAGGCGATATCCATCCACCTTTCAAATTCGCAGTCTCGTACAGCGGGTTCGCGGCGATACCACCGGCAGCTGGAGGAGCGGCGGCAGGCGAGTCCCCGTACAGCGCCTTTTACGACCCTAAGATTGCGACGCCGATGCTGCATTTCCTGGGCATGCAGGATGTGGTGATTGAAGAGGCGCGCAGTCTAGCGCTGGCCGAGAGGTGCGAGCGCAGGGAGGAGCGATACGTCGTGTATCATCCTGGAGGCCACTTTTTGCCCAGTACGCAGAAGGCGAGTGTGAATGCGCTGATTGGCTTTATCAGAGAGGTGCTGTGGGAGCAGGAGGGCGGAAAGGAAAAAGAGGAGGATAGTTTGGATGATCTGATGGGCCATTTCGACAAGCCAGACACAACTCAGGATGCGAAGCAGCACCTTTAAGAGAGGCTGAAATGAGGTGGCATCTGTTATAGATGTCGTTCGATTTTATACAGATCAGGCACATAGAAAAGAGGAAGAGGGACTATACATAGATTCGATACATTTGGTAGTGGATGTACTCATAGATCATAGTAATGCAACATAGAGCACAGAGAGAGTGGTTAAGTGTTCAAGTCATCATTCGCTTCTGTCGACATAACTAGAGTAGTTGAAGAAATAAAAGACATAGACAATTTCTAACCTCCATAGGAGTGAATTCGTGTCCAGAACGCCGTTGTACCACCCCCAATGCAACATTGCCTTTCCCTATCTAGAGCAAATAGCGGTGACTCGCTCCAAACACCGAAAACGAAACGAAACCTTCTAATAGATGCCGAGGCATGCACACATGCCATCGACTCGTTCACATTCCACCCGGCTTGCTGAAGGTTTCCACGGGCGCCAGCTCTTGTGAGGAGGCTGCAACTCAGGCTGGAAACCCTCAGCCGCCATGATGAAAGATGGGAAAGGAGCGGAGAGCAGACGCACAACCCCGAAACCTATTGAAGATCCCGCAAATAAAAACAACAAACATCTTAATCAAAATATAACTCCTCCCAATGCTTCCATGATGTTCCCAATATCGCAAGTGGCATAGCTTCGTACCATTAGCACCAAAGTTCGATAACTAGAAGAGACGCAACTTCGTGGGTGTACCCAGAGAGCGGTTAAAGAGAGAAGATGCTGGACGCTTCTTGACAGTAGAAAAGGCGCGCACAGCAGGCTTCGCCGCAGAGAAACTGGGCTTCGAAGGGGTAGTAAGGTGGAAGAGTGGCCTGGATGGAGTCTTGATGGCTGACTGGCTGAACAGGAAAGTTGACTTTTTGTTCGGAACTGTACGAGGAGCAAGAGGGCTCTTGTCGAAGAATGCACCAACTTCACAGTTCTCCTTGTCGGCATCGAAAGAACGATCAAATTCGGAGCTGGTAGGAGTGCTGGGCGTTTTGCATTCGGAAGAGGGAGGAAGAGCGTACTTGGAGGGTGTTTTGGCAGGGGTAAACGGCTTCATGGTGGTAGTAGGAAGGGGGGACGCGGGCCTAGCGACAGAGAGATCAACCAAATAGGAATCTTCATCCATACGCTTCTTGTTCGACTCGCTGTCCAAAACCCAGCCTACATTAACGCACTTGATAGCTCCCTTGCTGGCAAAGCACTTCTGAAGCGTGGATATGCTTCCATCCTTGAACAAGACATGCGTCACCGAAGCATGTGAGAGATCCGTGACAACCTTAGCCCCGAGATCCTCCAGCAGACCACGGAACAGGAAGTTTTGCTCCTTTCCGTTACGTGTAACATCGACGTAAACAACCGTGCCGTGGAGGATGCCGTCGTGGAGAAATAGCTCGCTTTCGTCATCTTGGACATCAGTCCAGGCGACAGATTTCTTGGGGGTCTTTGCATCTGTGACCTTCAGTGGTGACCTCAGAGCGGACTTCGTAGGCGATGCTGGTTGACGAGCTGCGAAGGTAGGAGCAAATTGCAAGGGTTTGATTGCCAAGCTTGCCTTCAAGTCACCGAAAGTCACCGCCTTTGGAGTGCTCGCCACTTGAACCTCGCTGAACTCGCTGGCTTCAGTGATTTCGCTCATGTCGGCAATCTTGCTAGGCTCATCAAGCCCGAAAGAAACATTTCTGTTAAGGCCGGGGTAGCGTAGAGGCGATGGCGTTTGCTTCTTGACAGATGCTGTAATCTCTTCTTGAATGGCAGCTTCGAGCGCAAGACTTGGAGTAGTTGGATAATCAGGTAGCTCAGCAAAGGCCCGTCTTGGAGTGATTGGTGCCGTAATATGAGCCGGGGTCTTTGGATAACCGGGAAGCTCGGCCATCGCCGCCTTTGATGTGACTGGTGCTGTGATATGAGATGGGGTGGTTGGGTATTCAGCGGGTAGTTCCTCGAAAGCTTCCTGATCAGTCACGCCCCAAACAATCTGGGAAGGGGGTGTGCCAGGGATGCCGGCAGATGTCTCTTGGGTAGGTGTTGTAGCGTGGTAGGGCGTCTGGGCCTGGACCGAAACAGGTGACTTGGCTGCTGGTGTGGCAGAAGTCTTGACAGAAACAATGTCTTCTGCATCTTCCTGGTGGTCGATAATAGGGGTTGCAGACTCAGTCGTCGCATCATGTGAAGCCTTATCACCCTGAGTTGGCAAGAGCTCTTCTGCGTCTTCCATCTCAACATCATCTTCATGCTCAACAATCTCGGCATCCTTCTGGTCTTCGGAAGGTACAGCAGGTGCAACAATGTGAGCAGGTGTTGTTGGGTAATCTGGCATCTCAGCCAATGCGTCTTTGGCAGAGATCGGGGCCTTGATGTGAGCTGGTGTCTTGGGGTAACCAGGCATCTCAGTCAAAGCATCCTTGTTGTTAATGGGTGCGCTGATGTGTGCGGGTGTCTTTGGATAATCGGGCATCTCAGCCAATGCCTCCACGGAACTTATGGGCGCCTTGATATGTGCAGGAGTTTTAGGATAGCCAGGCATTTCCGCCAGCGCAGCTTCAGCGGTTATCGGGGCTTTGATGTGCGCAGGTGTCTTCGGATAACCAGGCATCTCAGCCAGAGCATCCTTAGAGCTTAGGGGTGCAAGGATGTGCGCCGGTGTCTTCGGGTATCCAGCAAGCTCGGCGAGAGCGGCCTTGTTAGAGAGAGGTGCAACAATGTGGGTTGGGGTGTTAGGGTAGTTGGGAAGCTCAGCCAAGGCTTTTCTTGAGGTTATTGGTGCTGCAATGTGTGCAGGCGTGGAAGGGTATTGAGGATGCTCCGCCATAGGCTCTTCGACAGGCTCATGGATTGACTCGACGGACTTCTCACAGGAATCCTTGGCTGGTGTCTTGACTATCTCCTCAGCTGTCTGTTCGATGTGCTCAGGTTCGGCCTTGGTGATCGCCTTGGAACTGGCCTTCTTGACAGGCTTACGGGGCATGGTTTTGAGAAGCGGCTCTTGTGGACAGGCGGGTGCATCGCGACCACGTGTGGATCTTGGCGCTGCAGTTGAAGCTTTTGGTACCACAGGTTTACGTGCGCGTGTTGCTGGCTTTGTCACCTCGACCGCGACGTTCTCCTTGACAGTGGTGGCATCAGTCTCTTTGTTGATGATTGCTTTCTTGACGATGGGTTTGCGTGGGCGTGGTGTTGGTTTGAGTGCTTCTTCCATGGCAGGTTGTTCGACGATAGGTTCTTCGGGAACAACTGGCTCCTCTGCCTTGGGTACAGCTGCCTTCTTCACTGAGGCGACCTTGCGCGCCCGAGTAGCTGCTGGCTTAGGCGCCTCTTCAGCTACTTCAGTCTCGTCTACAGCAGTAGACTCCTCAGCTTTTCGGCCGCGCGTCGCTCTCTTCGGTGCAGCGGCGGCTGGCTCTGCTTTGGTCTGAGTTTTTGTTGTGCGTGTAGTCTTTGTTGCAACAGTCTTCTTGAGTGCCGGGAGCTCAGCATCTTCAGGCTCGTCTCTTGCTTTCCGTTTCGTAGCGGTTGTCTTGGTGGTCTTTGCAGAAGTAGGCTCTGTAGCTTGTTCGACAGCAGCCTTCGTCCTGGTACCGCGCTTGGGAGCTGCCTTGATCGTTGTGGAGGGCGCGGACGAAGCCTCCGGGGCTTCTTTCGCACCGCGACGTGTAGCGACCATGATGAACTTCAATGTTCGCTACCTTTCGATGTGCATATGGTTGCTGGGTTGAGGATGTGGGAGAGATATGTTGAGGATGTGTGGACGTGCTTGCCGTGTTGTGTTGTCAAGGCGCAAACTGTCGCTAGCCATTCTTGGAGGGCGTTGCCACAGCAACACGATTACCGGCACGTGCCGGTACCAGATCCACAAATTCACCACTATCGTGCAACAATCTCCGCATCATTCGAGCAGTTAAGCAGCGTTTTAGTTTCCCACTAACAGCCTCATTTCTGGATGACCTTGTCTATTACTCACTCTACGCGTACAACTTCCATTCCAACACCACATATCAAGATCCTTGCACACGCCGTCGCGCCATCTACATCCAAGACGGCCATACTCGACACGTCTGCGACGTTTGTCTTGATTCTGTTTACCCTGCGGATCTTCAAGGCATCTTCATTCTCTAGTGATCTGTTTTCCCCGCCTTTCGCATCTGGATCTCGGAGTGTGATTTCCCACTGTCTCACCCACTCGTCATTTCCTGATGTCAGGAGAGTGAATTTTGATCCCCGTTTGTACATCGCGCATGCTGTGACAGCTGACGCATGTACACGACTTACGATTATCGGGGAAGAGACGCATGATATGGCGGGCGAAGGCGTAGAGCAGGCGAGCAAGAATGCCAGACTACCATCGTCACCGCCAGACACAATAAGTGAAGTATCGTTATCTAGAGCTTGTGAAATCATGACCTTCGAAGCGTTTTGATGTATCTTTGCTGGATGCTGCCAGGCTAATTCTGATGGTTTATGCGAAAGCTCGGAAGACAATCCTTTTTCGTTCTCAGGGAGAGGCCATGTAACAGCGTGACCATCGGTACCAGCGGTCAGAATATGCGTTGCAGATAAGTGCACGCATTGGGTCAGGCACGATGTGAAATAAAGGCCCTTAGCAAGAGATGCCCATTTCGCAGAAGCTGCCGGATCGTAACGATAGGCCTGGAATGTACCAACACATCAGCCATGATCTACGTTAATAGACAGCAGAAACTCGTACCTTGATGCTGGAATCGGAGAAAACCATGGTGATAAAATGTGCGGTTCCGGAAGTGGTTACGTCAAAAGACATGATTCTTAGATCCGCGTGTTCGCTTTCAGGTGTGTATATGCTCTCACAAACAACTCCAATTTCAATCGACGACGATGGCAAGTTCCGGATCCGCCATATGTAGACTACCAAAACAGTCAGTAAATCACACCATGTTCCTCTTGGTTCGAGAACAAGAGCTCTAAACGTACATTCTTCGCATCCGCCGCTACTGAAGAGATAATCTCCATTGTCTGACCATTGGAGATGTTGAATGCCGGTTGTGTGTTTTCGTAGCGTCTTTCGACAAACCAGATTACCATCTGCGTACTTAAATAGTTTGATGTCGGTGTCTTCAGCACCGGTAGCGATGAGATGATGAGGGAACTCAGTAGAACCCTTTGACGATACTGCAACCGCTTTGATCTCGCGACCGTGGCCACCGGGCATAATGACGTGATGGTTCATTCCCTGTTGCGTGTAGACATGCATGCTTGAGGCTCGAGTCCATACAAGCGTGCCTCCCAGCGACGAATGTGGATGAAACGTCCAGCTTCTATGCGCGCCTCCTGTATCGATGCTCATGACCTCTTCTTCGGTGGTGGCATCATAAAGATACCATTTCTTACTTGAGAAACCGTGCACCAGCAAGCGATCTTGCTGCAAGTAAAGTCCTTCTATGTTGGGCCCGAACGACAATGCGAGGTCATGAATTAATGTGACCGAACATATAGATAAATCCACGTCATGCACAGTGAGACGCCCATCTCGTCCAGTGGTATACAAGTGAACTTGTAAGGAGTCTGCAAGTGCACTGACCCATCTAAGAGAGGTGACCGTCTCACCACCATGTACCTTTTCGATAACCTTGATCAGTATGGCTTCGCGATCATCTGCTTCGATGCTGTATAAGGCAATGGATCCACGTCGGAATCCAATTGCAATAAATTCCCTTCCGGATACCTCTACATGAGCCATACTGGTAACAACAGAACCCGTCAAAGACTCTGATATGGGTATTTGTACCTGTTTCAATACTTCTGTGTTATGTGTAGGGTCTACGTACAACAACTCAGCTTTACCCTGCCCGACAAGCGTCGCAAGCAAAGCTGTTGCACGCTGAGAAGAAGACTTCGACACATCTGCAGCGAATATGTCCCCGACCTTGCTTCCCATTTCGTACAACTTTGTCAATGCCGCCGCATTCTTGCAGTAGACATAGATGTTGCCGTTGGCGCCTGCGATAAATGCAACGCCAGGATGAGAGCTACTTGCGCACACAGAGTAGCCGGCGAGATGATCCAGCTGTCCAAGCAAGGTTGTGTTTGAGAGGAGGCTCTTGTGGCGTTGATTCAA
Source organism: Curvularia verruculosa (assembly GCA_036172615.1). Taxonomy (NCBI): domain Eukaryota; kingdom Fungi; phylum Ascomycota; class Dothideomycetes; order Pleosporales; family Pleosporaceae; genus Curvularia; species Curvularia verruculosa. The sequence continues at coordinate 29,882 of JAWDHC010000090.1, read as the reverse complement.
ACTGAAAGACAATGATGCAACCAAGACTTTACCAGAATTGGTTGTGAGTAGGAAGGTTATTTCGTCTACAAAGCAATAGCTTCTGAAGAACTCGGCCTTCTTCGAAGACTTTTGAGTGCCAGTGAATGTACTGCTAGGGCTTTTTGAAAAAGATGTCTGAGCCCAGGAGAGTACGTCGGTTACTGTGTATTCCGCCTCACTACCAAGCGTTCTGTCTTCGGTCTGCAATATCCGTGGAAGCGGCGTGGATGCAATTTTGCTGTCGGCTCCTCCAGTTGTCACCCGCTGCACCCCCATTGAATCGTGCGAGATTAATGAAGACCACATGTTTTTGCCGCTGTGATGCCCAGCACAGTCCAGCTCTTGCAATCTGTATGGAAATTTTTGGCTTTTTTCCAAACTTTGTGTAAGCTCCCAGATTCTCGCAGTAGCATCCTCTCCGGCTGATTGAAGTAAAAGTGACCCATTACATGGTGAGGCCTCGAGGAAACGTACGGCCCAAACACGTGAAAGATGACCCCAACCAATTGCTAGACAATCGGAGCTGCTGAACTCATGGGTGTCGAAAGCTTCGTTACTGAAGCCAGTATGGCGTGTCCGAAGTGCTTCTACGTCGCTACCCTCGACTTTCGAGGTAGCAACATCTGCGTCTACATCCGAGACGTCCCATATTCGAATAGTACGGTCATCGCTGCAGCTTGCAACCACTCGTTTCAGTTTCTGGCAGCACCCTGTCGGAAGCTCCTCAGAGATCTGGACACCAAAAATGGATCCTTCGTGGCCAAGAAAAACACGGTGGATACAAGATTTTGCACCGTCAACATTGTCGTCACACCATGACCAATAGATGATTTCGCCAAACGCCGTACCAGCAGCGATGAGAACTCGATTCAAATCTTCCCAGAATAGATGGGCCGAATAAAGGATGGATCGGGAACTAGAGGTAAGTTCTGAAATGGTCAATGAGATAGGTCTGAGAAAAACGTGTCAGTAAAACTGCAACACTTGGAAGACACTATCAGGTATGCGCACTCATTTACCAGAGTTGTGCCTGTGTCGTGCTGTTGGCAGGTCACTTGCAACAAAGCATTATGCGCGGTAACAGCAATAGATGTTCCTCTGTGATACTGCATGTCATCATCCAGGCTTTTCGGTTTAGGGGCGAGATCAAAAATCCAATCCGTCGCTTTAGCGACATTGGATGTACAAAACGTCAAGCATTCGTTGTCTGCTGTGAAATTGATTGCAAAGGCACGGACTAGTCGGCCTCCCCAGACCACAAGCTTAACAACATGGGCGTGCTCTTGAGAACAGATGCGGATGCCATGTACTGCCTGTGCCTTGAATACGCGCTGCGACGTGATATATCGCGAGTCCTTTGCATGATAGAAGCGCAGAAATGGGCCTTCTGCCGCAATGAGCAGAGAGCCGCAGGAAGCCAATGCCGTCACGGGTACGCGAGTACATTCATGCTAGTACAATCAGTAGCGATTCATGCTTGCTCAATGCGCGCTCACATGTAGGGTTGGCGACATTGGTGACAAAGGGTCGCCCGCAAGGTCTGCGTGCATGGTGTGTGGAAATTCGGGGTTGAGTCAGCCCCGCGCCCGTTGCAAATGCAGGCGGGGCAATGACGAAGCCGTCGCTGCGATTTTTTGTCTCGCATGCTATGCGCCTGAGTGGCAGCAAACCCAACCACGCCACAACCACCTATCTTGTTACTTTGGAGTATTAGCAGACGAACACGTGCACATATACCGCCAATATGTCTCTAGCAGGTCCAGCAGGTACAACCATTAACCCGGAGGAGACTGAGAACTTCGAGGAGGTACGTGGGGCATTCGAGTACAGCGACCGGCGCAAGTCGACTAACAGTGTTGTAGATAGAGAAGCAGTTCGCCGTCAAAGGTACAAATGATTGCGCATATACATTGCGACTAGATCTAACCCCAATGCGCAGTCGTGCAACACATGGAGACATACTGGAAGATTCTTGAGAAGGTCCCTGGCTCCAAACTGCGACTCACCAAGATCGACGATGAGATCTACGAACACCTCAAGAAGGACTTTCCCGAGTTCGATGCCGCAGCCACTCTCAACGAGGACGAGATGAAGAGCAAGGAGGGCAAAGAGCGATGGCGCAAGTTCATCAGCGAGTATGAGAACAAGGTGGAAGACTACAACTTTGGCACGATGCTTCGCGCGAGCCCCAAGAGCGAGTACAGCCAAGAAGGCACTATATTCGCTGTTCGCATGCAATTCTACGCAATCGAAATTGCACGGTACGTTCACAGGTTCCCCCAAAAGCCCTTATTTATACTGATTTGAGCAGCAACCGTGAGGGATTGAATGATTGGATCTACGAGAAGGCACAGGGCAAATAAGTGGCGAACAACGGCTGGCAAAATCTGCAATGCCCAATCCAGTCTGCAGGGGATACCGATACTGCCCTACACGACCAACATGCATCGCGCAACTGGTATAATATTTGGTTCATTCCATGTGAAAGCTTTCTACTTTTTCGGCTCCACCAGTTCGTGAACAAGCCGCCGCCCAAACCAGTAAGCAGGCAGTTGAAGGAGTTTGGCGGATCGTGCTGAAATCAACAATTCCCAGAAGCTATCGCACGCACAGGTCACTGACCATAGTACCTCTCCCCACAAACATGTACTGTTGGGTTCATTGTACCCGATTGTTCATAGTAGTGTATTTTGTTAATGACAAACATATGTGCTCGGAAACAAGCGAATTGGTTCTTCCTGTACTATTGATGACACGTATGGCTATAAACACGGGTTTTCTTGCTGATCTCATGATTGGACTCGAGAACAATATTAAGAAGAGACAATGTTCTCTTTGAAAGCGATTACTCCGAAACATCCGCATACCCAATCACCAAAATGACGCTAATCCTAACTCGGTAATCCCAGGGGTCTGAAGATGAAGTCTATACTCTACAACGCTCCATATATCGATTCTAATACCAAATAATGATCATGGACTTTAGCTCAGATTCCCAAGATACGACGTTTTTGTCACCTCTGTTCTGGAAGAGACTGGTTGCAGTTTAGGTCCTATCCCAAGGATACAACTGAACTAGGTGTAGTATAGGAAACTCTTTTGCCAAATGAGACATCATGCATACAACGTTACAATTGTTTATCAGCTAGCATTCATATTGCAATTTTTCCTGAGAGATTTCTATCGATAATACATTTCGGTTATATATATAAGAAGCTTGTATCAGAAAGCAATCTAGACAAGGACACGATAAGCACTCTGCGGCTTTCCAAAGTGGGACTTGGGTCTAGCCCTTTATCACAAGCTGCTTTGTTGGCCACGAGAACGCACTACTGCTTTTGCTCCCAAAGAATAAGCTACTGCAGGGGTATACACAATATGATGTCCAAAACGGAGTGGTTCGCGCAAGCCACAAGACGAAAGGAGCATTGTCGTGGTTGTCCATGCAGGTCCCAACAGAATTCGTTTGGACTTCACCTTCACCCAGCATTTGTACCCGGCAACGCCATGTGTGACCTGACGCATTGACTCAACAGCACCCTCCGCCTCAACCTCTTCACTGCATTCACGGTATTGGAGCGGCAAATATGGCGAACACCTCTCCACTGCAAGAGGCCAGCGAAAATGAAACAGCGATTGCACAGACCGACGAAGAGCAAAAGTACATATCAAAGGTTGGCTGGAAGGCCTTGTTTGCATTCACTACGAGACGGCATGTGCCGGTGATAATAGGCGGCATCGTCTCAACAACAGTCGCTGCTCTCACAATGCCCACCTTCGCCATCGTCTACGGGTTCATTTTTGAACAGTATACATTGTATGGTGCCGGATCAATCGATAGCCACACGCTCATGAGCAATATGTCACGGTACTGCGTAGTACTTGCGGCAATCAGTGTTCTCAACTGGGTTGCGAATAGTTTCCACTATTTCTGCTTCCTCTCATTCAGCGAGTTACAGGCGCGAAGTGCTCGCAACAAGACATTTGATGCATTGATCAAGAAAGATATGGCATGGTTTGATACACGAAGCACCGGTATTGCTGCATTCTTGCCGACTGTTCAGGCGTAGGTGGTTAGTCACAAAGCAAATGATAAGCATACCCAACTAACACAGCCCAGACATATCGATGATCTGCAGCTCTCAGTATCATCACCCCTTGGTGAGACGTTCCAAGCACTGATAGAGATCCTTGCATCACTCGGAGTTGCCTTCTACTTGTCCTGGAAGTTGACCTTTGTTCTGATAAGTGGCTTCCCGGTCCTCTACTTGGTTGCATCATTGATTGAGAAACGGCAATCGCTTCGGGCACGCCAACAATCTGAAAAGCTTCAGTCCGCATTGAAGTTCATTACGACTGCAATATCCAACGTTGAGACTGTCAAATGTTTTAATGGGGAACAGTATGAGTTCCGCAACTTCAATAAGACTGCTAGCCTTGCAGCACGATCGTACAGAATTGTAGCCAACTTTCGTTCCATGGAGATCGGCCTGATGCAATTTTTCACAGTCAGCATATTTGTCCAGGGGTTTTGGTACGGCAAACATCTAGTCGACACGAAAGAAGGCAGCTCCGGCGATATTCTAACAACTTTCTGGGCAGTCCTCATGGCAATGTCCGGTTTGTCAGCAGTGATGCCCCAGTTGATAGTTTTGACCAAGGGTCGGGTTGCAGGTGCAAACTTAGCCATGCTTGTGAAGCATAAACCTGCGTGCGATCAGCAGCTTGAGTCTAGGGGTCAATCTAAGCCCAAGCGTTGTATTGGTGACATTGAATTCAGAAAGGTAGTGTAATCTTCACGACATGTTGAAATCCAGCTGACAGAACAGGTGTCATTCTCTTATCCTTCTCGAGCCGAAGATGTTGCAATTCGCGATGCCTCGATATTCATACCAGCTGGGGATACGACATTTGTCATTGGTAAGAGTGGCTCCGGAAAGAGCACCCTTGGCCAGCTTTTAGTACGATTTTACCTGCCCTCAACTGGTGAGGTTGTCCTTGATGGCACTCCACTTGAGCAGTTGGATGTTCAATGGCTACGACACAATGTTACACTGGTGGAACAGCACAGCGTTCTCTTTAATGACACTATTCATAACAATATCGCGATGGGAAGGCCAGGCGAGGCGCTGAGTATATGGGATGTCATCGATGCAGTCAAGTTTGCAATGTTAGAACAGGCCACGCGAGGGTTCCCTAAGGGACTTGATACTGAACTTGGCATCAAGGGCGGTTCCCTGAGTGGTGGCCAAAGGCAAAGGTTGGCATTGGCACGAGCAAGAATACGGGATTCTCCCGTCCTGATCCTCGACGAGTCGACCAGTGCGCTCGACTATTCTACAAGAGCGGAGGTATTTGACACGATACGAAAATGGCGAAAGGGAAAAACTACACTCGTTATTACACACGATATCTCTCAGATTGGCCCCACCGACTTTCTTTACCTGCTAAGTGACGGTAAAGTGGTACGAGAAGGGTACAGAAAGGACCTTGAGTCTCAAGGGGGAAATTTCCATGATTTTCTTGACTCACTTGAGGAGAATGCCGAAGATGGCCTGAAGAAAGCTCCTCATGATGCGCGTGACTGGAGGTCATCTCTCCAAGAGGATCGTAAGTCCCAAACAAATAATCGAAATTCGCTCATTATAAGACATGGGTCGGTAAAAAAACCTCACGGATATGCGAGTCTGGAACTAGACCAAGGCGACTTGTGGGCAAAGGAATTCCGCCTCAGTTCAGACTCTCTAGATTGGCAACGGATTTCACTCTCAAAAGAAGTTGGCTGGCGACCAAACTCCATACTATCGATACAATCCCCATTCAGTACCCGTCCATATTCGCAGGCTCTTCCGATATCCGACTCGCTCTCGCCACGATCAGGGTCCCGCAAAGAGCATCGGAGACGTAATCAGATCTTCTCTAAGATCCGACATCCACGCCATGAAGACGCATCAGACAAAGAAGACACTTCAACAGACTCCGTTTCCATCAACGAAATCCTGTTATCAGTCTGGCCTACAGTAAACTGGCGCTCCCGTGCAATGATATTCGGGGCTTTGGTTTGCACTATCATCCACTCCGTCTGCACACCCCTCTTCGCATGGGTCTTCGCACAGCTCCTAAGTACATTCCAAGAGCCCGCTTCGCATGGCGATAGCAAAGCGCGTAACTACGCCCTCGCAATCCTAGCCATGGCTACTGCTGATGGTCTCTCAAAATACCTCATGTTCTTCCTCTCAGATACAGTTGCACAAGAATGGAGCTTATCGCTCAAAACAGAAGCTATGCGGCGTATTCTTCTGCAACCACGCGAGTTCTTCGACAAAGAAGAGAACAGTACTTTTCGACTTGCCGAGACATTAGATCACTCCGCTGAAGAAGCGAGAAACCTACCCGGCCGCTTTGCCTGTACTGTTTCTGCCATTGCGCTCATGGTGGGAATCTCTATTGTGTGGAGCATGGTCATCTCGTGGAAACTCGCACTGGTAGCGCTCGGCATGGGTCCGATTCTCTTTGCAATATCGAAATGCAACAACATGATTAGTAACCGGTGGGAGAAACTGTCGCGCGAAGCCGATGACAAGGTTGGTGAGATACTGAATGAGACATTCACCAATATCAGAACAGTCCGTTGTCTCGGGTTGGAAATCCACTTTCGAAAAAAGTACCAAGAGGCGACGACGAAATCGGTCAGAGTGGGCATCAAGCGAGCCATCTACTCTGGTTCCACCTATGGCCTGGCATTTACCAGTGTTATTTTCCTTGCTATTCTGATGTACTGGTACGGCGCGCTGCTCATGTCTAGAGGAGAGCACACCGCGAATACAGTTCAAGCATGCTTTTTAATTCTGATGATGAGCGTCAACTATGTCAGCTCCCTGGCACAGTGGATCACGCAAATCAACATCTCTCGAAATGCAGGGACACGCCTACTCCGCCTCGCACGGCTCCCTATCGCCTCGCACGAACTGGTAGGCCATATACCCATACAGTCTGCCGGTACCATCAGCCTTAAAAACATCAACTTCACCTACCCAACCCGGAAGGACGTCCAAGTCCTCAAGAACGTAACCTTCACCATCCCCCAAGGAAGTTGCACCGCCATCGTCGGGTCCTCTGGCTCAGGAAAATCCACAATCGCCTCTCTCCTACTCAAACTCTACCAAGCAGATGATCCAGTACTTTCGTACCTTTGCCAACGTACCAGCCGGCTAAGCATATCCAATCGCGACATCAGAGCCATTCATACGCCCACACTACGCTCGCGTATCGCACTCGTGTCTCAGACCCCCGTCCTCTTCCCCGGCACGATCGCCCAAAACATCGCCTACGGGCTTTCTCCTTCTGCACCTGAAGCCAGTATCGACAGCATTCGCGCTGCAGCCGACGCAGCAGGGATATCAGAATTCATTGACAGTCTAGACCAAGGGTACAACACGCTCATTGGCGACGGCGGCACCGGTCTCTCGGGAGGCCAGGCTCAGCGTCTAGCCATTGCCCGAGCGCTTGTCCGGAACCCAGATGTTCTGGTCTTGGATGAAGCGACGAGCGCGCTCGACGTAGTGTCTGCAAATGTCATTCGCGAGACTGTGTTAAGGCTTGTTGGGAGAGCGCGCCAGGGACGTGGTATCACGGTTGTTATCATTACGCATGCGAGAGAGATGATGGCGATTGCCGAGCATGTTATTGTGCTGGATCAGGGGAGAGTGGTCGAGCAAGGAAGTTTCCAGGAGTTGAGGAGTAAACGGGGTGGGGCTTTTAGAAAGCTGCTGAGAGGGGAGGTGATGTAGTTGTAATTGGTGTGATATAGTAGGATTTGTAAATGTTCTGTTCTTTGCTTGATCAAGGTAGCAATCCCTTGTTCTTTTGAGAATTTAGTATTTGTGAATCTTCAAAGGCCTGCTTGAGTATTTTGCCTTTTTGAACAGCTTCGATTTCATAAACGTAATCCCCAACATCAATGGGCTGCAATGTTTCACAAAAAATCTGAAGACAAGATCGGTTTAAAAGCAGATCGTATACATTCTGTGAACTGTAGCTATAGAAAATTCGACAATACCTCATGGAACTATTGACTCCGCAACTGCCCTGCAAGTAACGTCTCAGAAGGGCTGAGTACTCGCCAATAAGGCATGCAAGGGATGTGTACAGGAGTCTTCCAAGCTCTCTCGCCTCGTATAATGAAAGCTGATTATTGCAATTTGGTTCAAGATCAGTATGAAAAGGAAAAAACAGAGAGACAGAAGCAAGCTTTCTGGCAAAGGTGCGCACTTGAATCAGTGTAAGGGTCGCGAGGAAACTTTGACAGACCCGAATTAGTCGTGGGGTGTAGCGACAGTTGTGAGGATGACCCAAAGTAGGTCTGAATAAACAGTCATGCTCCATAAGAACAAGAGGTCCGAGGCTGTAATCGAGTACGTGAGTCGACTTGGACACGCCATCATGTCAGGGAAAGCTTTTCAAATCGCTGCAGAAAACAACGTCTGCTCTGCTCAAGCCCCTGCATGTGCTAGTGCCTCGTTATTTTTTCGGTTGCATTTAGCCTTCCGGGTCAAACGCTCATAACGGTGATGGGAGTTGTGACTAATGCGTCTCTGTTGACGCTCGTTGGCCGGTGCTTAGTTTGGTTCCCACAGTTTTCGCCTATTGCCGCCTCGAACAGGACCAGTCTTTGGAGCTGGACGAGAGAAAGAATTCGGGTCGAGAGGTGCATTTGGGTCATGACGAGGAGCTGCCGGGGCTCGGAAGGTCGGGCCTGGGGGCGCGTACGCCCCACGCGGCGCAAAGTTACCACGACCTCGGAAGTGCGGCGCGCCTCGAGCGCGAGGTGGTGCATTACCACTACGTCCACCGCGTGGAGATTGCTGTTGGTTTGTGCGTGCAAAATCATCCGGGTCAAAAACGCGTTGGTTGGTATTGGAGGTTGCTGAAGGTCCTCGAGGGGCACGCTTGAAGAGCACCTCATCTTCGTCATCCGATATTTCATCGTGTCTGGTCTCGGTTGCGGGGCTGGATTTTGGTCGCTCTGCTGCTTTGGTAGCGGCTGGGGTGCTGTTCTTAGCCGCAGATGCCTCGACTTCGAGCTTGTGAATCGTCAAATGGTTCTTGTATTCACGGTCTTCACGAGCGACGGCATCTCGCAGTTGCTCGAGTCGCTTAGCGCGAATGCCAAATTTCTGGGCAATAGTCTGCTTTGCAGAGTCATTTGTGAGGAGTATGAAAGACTCGAGTGCGGCATCCGGATTGCCCTCCTGATTGATGCGCCACAGGATATGGTTAAAGAGTGGCTGAAGGTAGACTGGTACAGGGCCCTTGTTCGACTTTCCTGAACGAGGGCCACGAGCGTTATTATGAATGGTACGCTCGGGAGAGTTTCCAATCAGAGCAGCTGCCTTGTTGGTATGTGCAACTCGGTTGGCATGCTTGGTGCTCTTGGTTGGAGATGAGTTTGGTGATTCTGGCGTCTTAGATATGTCATCAAAGCTGTGGGTTGAGCTCATCGAGGTCTCGTCGGACATGTCGAGGGCGTTGAAGGAACTTTCTAGGTCTTCGTGGTAGTCATCCTCGTCAGACTCGCTGTCTTCCATAGAGAGCAGGGTCTCGGGAAGTAAGAATTGCTCCACTTCGGCCCACGTGGGGTATGCCTCGTCGACTCCTTCGAGCTGGACGCGGCCTGCGGCGTCGTCGGACGTGACTTCGTCGAGCCACTTGACGGCTTCGCGTGCGTCTGCGTTGATGCGCTCTGCGCCATTCTTGAGGCGATGAAGTTGGGTGAGAGCTTGTTCTCGTGTTAGCGTAGGCACAAGGAAGCGGCAATGCTGTTATCGCCTACTGTGCAGCGGGACAAAGAGGCGGATGGCGTCCTGGGAGATCCACTTGCGGATACCGTCGCGCGTGCTCTTCTTGACGCCGGCGATGAGGGCAGTGTCGTCGACGATGCAGTTGAATACTTTGCGCTTGGGCGGCTCGGGCGCGCGCATTGCCAAGTCGACCTTGCTGGGCCGCGAGGGAAAGGTGCTGCGACGCATGGTTGGCGGCGTGCCTGGTTGGCGATGGTGTGTTTTGTCGCAGCGATGGAGGCTATGGCGGAGTGCGGGCGAAGGCGAGGCGAGATATTCTTGCTTCTGGTTACGTAGGGAACCACGGGTCCGGCTTGCGCTGGTATTATGGGCGGCTTTGTTGCGTATCGCAGCAATCCATTCGTATCGACGCAATATTTCAGGGCGAGCGCATGGTATTCGCGCTGGGTTGTGGCGACGCGGAAGCGAATGAGTCAGGCTGGATCATGACGCTGCGCATCATAGTCGTTGGTGTGACTGTCGCGGTTGGGCAGGTGAAGTTCGGGCCCGCAGCACCCAGTGATGATGAGGTGCTCACGCCAAGTGGGGTGCGCCATCAGCCACAGCCTACGCGCACTCTACTCAACATCAAGGCAGCCATGTTGCACGCTCGAAACACTATAATATCGATTCTATTCGTGGCTGCCCTGGAAGCTTACATAAGCAGAGAGACAATGCCTATACTGATACCGTCTCAGTAGCTCTCCACTTCATTGCCACGAGAACTGCTCATATCCGGCATCCAGCCCTTGGGACGTTCGTTTCCACGCACGGTGAGGCCGTACAACCCTTTCTCAACCTTGTCTACACACTCTCGCATCACAGGCATCTTCTTCGTCTCTAGCTCAGCCGCAAACTTGCCCCCGGCAGGTACCTCAAACATCTCAAGCTGCAGCCGAACCGCCCTCAAGTCGTCCAAGACGTTCCGTTGTTTCTGTATCTCACCTGGAGCTGGCGTCTGCTCATCAATGTCCATTTTATCGCCAGTATCCTCCTGGTCATGACCTTGCTTCAGTCTCTTGTTTGACTCTGCCTGTTTGCCACATGGCAGTTTTCCGTTGGTAGCCATGCTTGTGACGGCAAAGCGCATGAGCTCGCCAGTCATGTCACAAACACCCAAAACGTAGTCTTCAGGCGTAAAGTTAATGTGTCCAGCCTCGCCACTCATGGCAGCGATCCGTGATTTTGCCTCTTCATACGAGATGAGTGACTGGGTTTCCAGGTAGTGTTGAAAGCTAAGCGCCTCCATGAACTCCTGATTCCCACCTGTGATGTTATGACTGTACCGATATGCATTGATTCCTTGGAGATCTGCAGCAATATTCTTGTATCGATCTTCAATCGTCTCCCAGTACTCGACATTCTTCTTGGTGACCCATGGTGGTAATGCTTGGCCAACAGCCCGAACCCTAGTCAGGTCAGATTATTGGATGGATGCTATCATGGAGAAAACCCCACCTTTGAAGTGTGAAGATGCTGGAAAAATGTTAGTAGCTAGTCAAACTCGTTTTGAAAATCCAGTACATCTTCTTGCTTGACGCGGTGATGTCGCGCGATGCCTTGATGATCCTTTCTCGGCGATCATGATGCTCATCCAGTTCTGCACGAAACCCTTCAAACATGCCCACAAAAGGCGACGAAGACTGTTCTGGCTTTTCTTCCGCCATGTTGCTGTCTCTTGGTCGTTTGAGCCCCATTGGTCTGCCTTGATAATGCCTTGGAGAAGACGTCAAGCAGATGGCTGCGACTGGCGGCTAGCGCACGCTGTCACGTGGCATCTAAGGTTCTTTCGGACTAGCTCCATTCGCCTGCCCTTGCATGTTGTGGAAGCCACCGTCTCCTATCCATCAATCGTCTTAGTGTCATTTCACACTTCATTTTCCTCTCCGGTGCTTTTCCTCTAAGCCACCACAGGGTTTTTGCCCTTCAATGACATGATGGCCATTTCCGCCTTTTTCCGCAGTCCAGTCTTGGTTTTCGCCGCATCTGTCATCTTACGTGCTGTCTTCCTCGTTTATGGACTCTGGCAAGATGCCAATTCTCCAATGAAATACACAGACATCGATTACTACGTCTTCACTGATGCAGCACGTTATATCTCACGTGGTCAACCACCCTATGCGCGGGACACGTATCGGTACACGCCCCTTTTAGCATGGCTCATCTATCCTACCGTATGGTCTGGGAAGTTTTGGTTTTCTTTTGGAAAGGTTCTCTTCGCTGTTGGAGATGTGGCTACTGGATGGATGATGTTCCGCATTCTAAAGCAGTACAAGAAGATGGAAGATGAGAGAGCCCTAAAGTTTGCCAGCATCTGGCTATTGAATCCAATGGTAGCTACCATCAGCACAAGGGGTAGCTCCGAAGGACTATTGGGTGTGTTTGTCACAGCACTGTTGTGGGCAGTCCTAGCGAAGCAAATACCACTGGCTGGCTTCTTGCTGGGATTTGCGGTCCACTTCAAGATTTACCCGTTCATCTACGCCGTGTCCATTGTCTGGTTCTTGGATGAAACCCAATTCCGAACCCCAAAGACAGTCGGGTCGCAACAGTCACAGTCGCTCTCTGGTTTAATCCGAGGCTTCATCAATTTACCCAGGTTATCACTGGCCTTTTACAGTTTCCTGACATTCACGCTTTTGAACCTTGTTATGTACAAGATGTACGGCTGGCCATTCCTCGAGCATAGCTATTTCTATCATTTGATCCGCAGTGATCACCGCCACAATTTCTCGCCCTATAATACGTTGCTGTATCTCAATTCTTCGCCAAACACATCGGGCTTCGAATCAGGCTCAACATCGTTCGAGCTGGAGCGACTCGCATTTGTTCCGCAGCTGCTACTCAGTGCCGTAGTTATCCCACTAGCGTTGGCGAAACGGGACCTGCCAAATACAATGCTGGCGCAGACTTTTGCGTTTGTCACCTTCAACAAGGTGTGCACAAGTCAGGTAAGTCAAGTGAAGCACTTCTTGTATAACTAAAACTGACTTTCCCAGTACTTTCTCTGGTACATGATGTTTTTGCCATACTATCTCCCCCAATCTACATTGCTCCAATCAGCTCCTATTGGTCTGTCCGCACTTATTTCTTGGATCTTGGGCCAAGTTGCCTGGCTCCAGCAAGGCTTTCAGCTCGAGTTCAATGGACACTCGACGTTCGTACCAGGGCTTTGGATTTCTAGTATCCTGTTTTTCATTGTTAACGCTGGCATATTGGGTATCATTATCTATGACACAAAACAGAAGCCAGTTCACGATGGTATCACACGCGAGAAAAAGAGCTCATAGCTGTACTGAAACAACTCATCCTTTACACGTTATCTCCCCTCCACCAAGTTACTATTTCGATGACAAAGTAGCAACTCGTAACGCCACCCAAATATCCAAGGATCCTCTATATTTATCTCATATCACCTCTTCCAATATCCCTAGATACTGTAGTATCTCAAGCCTCCCACTCGTTCCTCCACCATATCCTACATCCCCAAAAAGAACAAGAAAAAACAACATACATGCTTAACTTGCTACCGCTCCCTCTTCAACCAAACCATTTCCTCCTCACACCAATCACAGCGCGGCCACGGCGGCCGCAGCCCAGCATCCAGATACGGTTTACTCGCCAGGCCGTACGGATCGCGTCCAATATGCAGTCCATTCCAGTGATCGCGCCGTTGCTGCAGTAGCGTCGGACTGTGAGCTTCTATTTCTGTTTCTGGCTCCGTTTCTAGCGGGATACAGATAGAGACAGAGGAACGTATTTCAGCGCTGATATGGGAATTGGTTCCAGCCGATGAAGTAGGGCGTGAAGAGGGCTGCTTGGTAGGCGTCCTTATCGCGCTTTGCTGGTGCTTCTGCGCTTGCTGTTGTTTCTGCTGTCTGGGCATGGCGAGATTGTTTTCGTGGACAATGCGGCTGGTATCCTGATTTCTGCTTTCAAGCTTGTTCTTCAGGGGAGCAGGTGATGTAGTAGCACTAGTGGCGTTTTGCCTGGTATTTCTATATCCTTTTGGTTGGCGGCGCGGAGGCAGGTGATATGTTTTAGATACAGGGCCTGGATTGGGCATCTGGGACGCCGCCTCGTTGTTGTCATTGGTTGTGGTTGCGGGTGTGGGTATCGTCGTTTGCGCTGTGAAAGAAGGACACGCATGTGACGCCAGCAAAAGCGGTGCTTTAGTCTTGAGTGTTTGCAACATGCTTGCTGATACTGTTTATGTGTCTGGAATTGCGTAGAATACAAGGGGCTTTTTTTTCAAACGAGAAGTACTTCTTATGCTTGTCTTTCTTTCAGATTGGCTTTATTTGCTACGCTTCAACCAAGGTTCTAAAGGCATAAATTCAAGTTTCTCTCACTCCTATCTTTTCATTTGTTCATTCTATCTGCTGTGCCTTTCACGTATATCTGTTTCTGATGTTCCCTATTTGCAGAACTAAAACCCCTTCCAAACCTATTTTCCAATCTAAGTTACACTTTCTTGCAGATAAGTTGAGTAGTTAAGCAAGATATACTACAGCACTACAAGAGCTTACCACAGTATGATTGTGTTCTTCGACTGCAACGATTCCCACAAACTTCTCGCCGTCGGACGTTTTGGCCTAGTTACGCTTCCTAGCTTATCACAAGAGAAATATGCCATTTGTGTCGTATCAGAATCAAACACAGCGAAGATAGGGTATCACACTCCCGCTTCACCAGCGTGCTTTTCTTAAAGTCTAAGGGCTTGGGGTGATATCTAATAGAGGGAAAAGTGGCTTTAGTGTGCTGAGAAAAAGTGGTGGAGGATAAAGTGGTGGAGAGGTAGTGAGAGCGGGGTGATGCATTGGATAGTACAAAGGGTGGTATGAAGAAGAAGAGAGTTGAGAAAAGATAGGATTACGCAATGTATCATTTAGTTACATTAACCTTGGGCGAAGTAAACAGTAATTTAAAGAAAGAGTTATAGTCTGCTCAGAAACTTATTAGGGTTTCTGATAAAAAAAGTATTTAGGCTGGTGCCTAGCGTGAAGCCGAGAGAGCGTATATCTTAGCTGAAAATATTCGTTTCCGGTGGAACAGAATTTACAGCAGCAACAAAACAGAATGAAAATTTTCTAATGTTTCTAGATTGATTATTTGCTTGTTGTTTGATGGTAGAAGTCGTCTCTTAACGGAACCATGGTTGGTTGGGAAATGCATAGTTATTTTGTATTTATACTCACATCTTCAACTATAGACCGAGCAAGACAAGAAAGATTTTTTTTTGGAAATCTAGGTGCAGTTCACATGTAATTTTACTTTAAGTACTTAAGGGCGATGGCAACATTAGGCCAAATCATTCAATATATACGCTGGTACTCACAGCAATTTCGACAAAAGTACTTGATACAATCAGGAAGTGTGGCAAATACATCTGTGCCCAAGATATCATGTAGTTGTCTCAAGTGTAATAGCAATACATGGCTCTGACAAAAACAATGACCATTTTGATTCAGTTTGAGTTGGACCCTTCTGTAGTCACCTCACATGACCTACGTTGATCAAAACTAGTAGAATACAAGGCCAAGCCAAGAAGCCATATTGGTTCATACTCTGCTTATATATATATATGTGTGTGTGTGTAAGTATGTAGAGAAAAACAAAGGTATCTAACAAAATTCGCCAACCGAGACAAACCAAAAAACCCTTCGCAGCGTAGTTCGTACATCCACCAGACTATAGGAAATAAATTAATAAAAGGCAATATAAAGGAAAGAAGAAAACGACACGCTTCTACACATCCCATACAGCCGGAACCCACTCCTGTCCAGGATAACTCGTAGCCTTCATAACCGGCTCATCGTCATCCAGAGCCGACAATTCAAACACCTGCCTGTTCTGGCTGCTGCGTCGCTGCTCCCAGCCAGACGCACTGCTGTTAAAGCTGCCACGCACACTGCTTAAGCTGCTGACCTGACCGCCGCTAGAAACACTTCGTTCGAGCTCTCTGGCTCGAGCTCGAGCTGCCTCGCGCTCCTGGCGTTCGCGGATCATGACTTCGCGGCGCTCTCGTTCGCGCTGTACACGCTCCATGTGCATGATGTTTTCTTGCTGGAGGAGCTGGCGGCGAAGCGATTCGGAGCCCATGTCAGAGAGTGTGCGTTGGGGAGACGCGGCCATGGAGGCAGGTTGCGGATGTTGTAGCATTCCGATTGAGGGCTGGCGTGGCCGGGATCCTGGGCGTGGACTATGGTCCTCCCGATCTTCTCGGTCTATGTCTGTATTGATATTGGGTGGTCGGACCGCGTCGGGACGGCTCTTGTGCATGCCTTCGTTGGGGACGCCAATGCCATCGTAAGATGGTGGTGCCTCTTCGGGCACTTGTGCATCGTATTGCGGTGCCCTGTCTTGTGGCGTTTGATTGGTGTGGTCCGCTGGGGAGGGATTTCGATAATGCTGCTGTCCGTTGTTTTGGTACATCTGCGTATCATGAAAAGTAGGTGCTGCTGGGGAGTGCGGTGTCTTGGGCGGTGGATCCGATGGGCTAGCCACTCTCATGGAGTTACGCGAGGGAGGCAAGGGGTATGCTGCAGGATGTGGAGATGATTCAGAGCGCACTGGAATTTGTTGCTCGTAAGCTGGATGCCGACCAGTTGGTAATGACTGCTCATGATAAGCTGGCCCAGAACGTGGAGCTGGATAAGCCTGTGTAGAGCTTGTAGGCAAAATCTCTCGGAATCCACCCCCGTGTGCATGACTATGTGGAGCTGTGTTACC
The DNA here is from genome assembly GCA_036172615.1 of Curvularia verruculosa. NCBI lineage: Eukaryota > Fungi > Ascomycota > Dothideomycetes > Pleosporales > Pleosporaceae > Curvularia > Curvularia verruculosa. Next base: position 13,290 of record JAWDHC010000090.1, on the reverse strand, counting down.
TGGCATTTGCTGCTGGTGAACTGTGCGTGGTGAAGGAGACCTAGCAGCGCGTTCGGCTTGTTGCTGTTGTTGAGCATTGAATAAATCCTGCATATACTGCCCCTGGCGTGCTCGAACAATCTCCTGTTCAGTGGCCCCAGCCGGCAAATTGAGATGCCAAGGACGATCTTGCTGTTGCACCTCTGAAATGCTAGTCATTCTTGGCCTTTGAGCTCGGTGAACGCTCGGGTGATGCATAGGGTTAGGGGGTGCAGCGGACTGTACTATGGGCGATACCAGATGCATGGTGTTGGCGTCTGGGTATGGAAAGTGGCCAGGATGCATGTGAGATTGTGGAGACATTAATGGCGAAACAATTGGTGTCCACGGGTCTGAGAACTGTGTCCTAGCATGATTGGGCAAGGCATGCAATGTCTGAACATGTTGAGGTTGGTACATGGGCTGCTCTCGTTGGGCCGAGGGAGCTACGTAAGCTCCAGATACATGACTGTATGCAGCAGGTATTTGAGTCGCTTCGTACCTAGGCTCTGATGAAGTAGCATGCTGAACGCTGTAGTCATATCCTGGCCTCGCAGTGCTGCTTGGTCCCAACCAAGGCTGTTGCGCTGGATGGTTTGGCAATGGTTGCGGCTGTTGCTCATAGCGAGGGTCTCTATGATGGCTTTGCCCATACGCAGCCTGCTCTCTCCGGCGCTGTGCTTGGAGTTGTTCATGTTGTTGTCGTGCGACTACGGTGTCGACATAAGCCCTTCGCTCATGTTGAGTTTGCTCAGCATTAGGGTTGTAGTACTCTCGAGGAGGATTGGAAGGTGTTTGATACATGTGCTCTACTCGTGGAGCTTGATGCTGCTCGAGAGAACTTGTACGAACGTGTTGATTGCCAACGTGAAGGGCCTGTTGGCTGTTTCGCTGAGCTTGGTGTTCTTTTACTAATTGTTTGGTGCTTAGAAATGCTGAGCTCTCTGAACGAGGTTCAGACATCGACTGTCTGGGTGACTCCGCTTGGTACGACTTTTCGCTCGGCAGCGGCTTGTATAATTGTTTTACGGGATCCCATTCACGACGAATCTGAGGTTGTGCAGAGCGCCTTTGGGCCTTTTGGGCTTTCTTGTCCTCTTTTTGCGATGACGATTTGTCTGCATTGTCTGCGCTTGGGCCATCTTTACCAAAAATTGCACCTAGACCCGAAAATTTCTTCGTCTTGCCTGCTCCTGTAGTATCTGACTGGAGTGATTGGACCGACGGGGCCCGGATGTTGGCTGTTGATTGAAACTGGTGGTAAGGAATGCTGTAGATGGGCGCCGAGTCTTTTGGCTTTCCGATGTCAAAGAAGGACTTTTGGCTCTTCTGCGATTTTTGATCAGAGCTCTGGCGCTTCTTTGATGAAAAGAACTTCGCATGCTCTTGTTTTTCGGGAGAAACATTCAAATCGATTGTCTTGTTGTCCTCGCTGGACCGACGCTGCAAAGTGAAGTGGCTGTTTCCACCAAACATTTTTAACTTGGATGATATCTTGGCTTTCGACGAACCCTTCTCATGTGCCACTGATGTTTCATGAACAGAAGATTGTGCAGATACTATAGATTGCCGTTCCTGATGACTCTCTGAGTCCTGGTTTGTTTCTTGACGTTCAGAGGGGTGCTTCAGGTTTGGGTCCCGTGAAAGATCTGGTATAATCTGCGGAATTTGCGAGACTCTTTTAGCTTGTGGTTGATGCAAAGCTAGATTCGAGACATGGCTGCTCTGAGGCAGTTGGCCATGTGAACTCTGTGGTTGTGACCGTAGTTCTTGAGAGTTTGTACCGTCAGAAGAATGTATTTGGTCAGTGTCTGCATGCCTCGCTGGCCGTGTCGGGTCCAGTGGTTTGAGAGCCCGCAGGGCATTTTTTGGCGGAGGTGCGCCAGGCGTGGGCGGTGATGGAATTGGGCTCTGCTGTGGGTCCTGGGAAGGTGCTGGAAGTTCAAAGCAAATTGTACTTTGTTGCAACGGATGACGCTGGCCAACATGATTTCCATTCTGTCTTGAGGATTGAGGGGTTCGTTCATCATCCGGAGTTGTAGACTGATTGATTTGGTCCTGAGGCTTTCCATCCTGGTCTGTGGATCCGGCGACGAAGCTCATTGGACGTTCCGTGCTGTACCTTGGCTGCTCAGCGTCTTGGGTTTCGCGTACAGCCTCAACGTTTGCGGCCTCGGACTCTGTGGATTCATGCTGTGGCACTGGACTGGGTGCTCTCGCTTCTGCAAGCCGCAAGGGACCACCGTTTTCGTCGCATAGGTCTTTTACAACCCCGTCGCAGTCAGCATAAAGGTCCAGGTCATTGCCTTGACCGTTAGGAGCGCGATCGCTGTGCGATACGGGACTTTCCTCTCGGATCTGTGGCACAGCTCTCGAACGCCTATTGGAAAATGCGGGCCGGATTCGACGAGAAGTCGACGGAGTTGATCGTTTAATAGAATTTCGAGAGACTGGGACGCTGGCTTCATCGGAGACCATGGCCGATATCTGCGAAAGGAGAGAACCTGTTTTTGCTGGGACGGCCATGGTAGGGTCGGATGCCGGCAAGCGGGATGGACTTGAGTTGGTCTCCAGGTCTCCATTTTCAAGGTGCGCATGTCTATTTGGTATTGCGCTCTGCGAATCGTCGTCACGCCATGTTGTAGCCTGTGGCGTCTCGGATTGGCTTGGGGCAATGGGCGGATGCTGCGCACGAGGCGTGACGAGGCCACTCTCACCGTTCATCGCGCCCAGCTTACCTGCATCAGACGGCGATAGGGGAGCGGTCTCACAGCGATGCCATGGTGCAGAGGATGAATCAGTGATCGCTCGCACGGCGTGAGGAGGCGACTGGGCAACATGGCGCGTCTGCGAGGTGTCAGCGTCGACCCGACGACCCCCGCCAGATTGGGGCTTAGCCCAAGTTTCCCCCGGGATTCGGGTTGCCCCAAGCTGCGCGCCTGAAGCGGTCGCAGTAGCTGCAATCCAATCTCCCCCAACATCTTTCGAGTCAGGGCCTCTAGTTTCCCCGTTGCGCACTGTCGATGAAGATTCTGTTGGAAATGGCGCACTGCTCATCTTCCGGAAACCCAAGTCTTGCTTGGCAAACTATCCAAAACTGGGCGGGCTTGCTGCAACTAGGCTCTTGTAGTTGGCCCCGTCTGACTGTGAGGTCGTCATCATTGTCATGAGGCCGCCTTTTTGCTACACCGCGCTCACTAAGTCTGGGACATATACAATAAGTGGATATTTTCTTACTCCACATAGCTGTTTTCCGGCCATACACTTATCAAATACTGATTGCTTTCGCAGGTATGCCGATGGCCACTGGTCTGTGCTATCAGTTCGGCCTACTTATGCCGCAGGAATCGGCACAATAGCACTGATACATGGGCTGTTTGTCTCGTATTCGGCGCCGCTCATGTCGTCATGCATCTCGCTCGTAAAAGCTGTTGCTAACAATTTGTCTCATTCTTGACATCCAGGCGGTTTTTGCCCTTGGAGATTGAGTATTGCTCAAGTCATGTGCTGCGCGAGCAGTCAATCATGGCCGAACGTCGGTCGCTGATCATCATTTTTATATACGATGTAGATATCACCAAGCATCTTCCGTCAAGACTTGATCAGCAAAGCTTAATATTGTGTTTTACACAACAGTACAATCGGTTGCAGTGGGTGGGGAATGGACCCGAAGATAGATGAAGCTCACTGCGACTATTTTTTTGTTTCCTTGGTATCCAAGGGTGTTGAGTCAAGATTTGGAAATTATATTCAAACAATTACGAACATATATACCTAAGGCTACAGGCTACACAGAAGAGAAAGTATATGCAGACGCACATGGGCCAAAAGATTGTGATGATATTCCATACAATCACATTCAGCCACGACCTATAGGCCCTTGATTGGAGAAATCAGCCCTAGTATCCACCTCTTCACGCGCCAAATGACAAGCATATCGAGGCGGCTATTTTTCCGCCTTTTCACGCCCGAAGCGACTCTTGCCTTTGGCAAAGAGACCCTTGGCACTAGTCATACCCTTTCCACCTAGTACATTGGCAGTATGTAACAAATCTTTGCCCTTGAGCTGCACTTGCTGGTTGACCATGCGACCACTGAAACCGGATCCAGAAGGTGCACTGGCAGTGGGAGAGCTTGTGTTATTGGAAACCGGTACACTGGCATTGTTCTGTTGCTCGGTTGTGGGCTCGTGGCTACTCGACCCACCCAGCTTTCCGAATAGAGATCCAGTATGCCGGTGGCGAATAGATCCGGTGGGCATCCGTTGCACGGGAAATGTCTGCGTTGCCAGCTCAGGCTTCGCATCCAGGGTAGCTGTTAACCAATCGCTCAGTCCATGATCTACCGTGGCCCAGTATTCACGAGTTTTGTTGTATGTGTCGATCCTTTCTGTCGCTGAGTTGAGTGTCGCGATTTCTCGGGCGCCCAACGGCTTATCTGTGTTTGGTGATTTGACAATAGACTCTTGTGTTGAAGTCACTGGAAGAGCAGGAAGAGGAGGAGTCTTGGGCTCCTCATTCCGTACCTCTGTTGCAGGATGTGGCTCCACTGGCTCTGGAGTCGCCGCCTTTTCGATTAATTTTGGTTCTTCAGATGCCGGTGGAGGAGGCTCTCGATCAGCGCTTAAACGTGGAGGGAGATCTACGGCTTCGGGATTGGTTTCTGTGTTGACAACATGAAGACCTGGTGAACGCGTAGTCTCTCGATTGAGACTGGACATGGAATGCACAGGATTTAGAGGTGCAGGAGGTTCAACTGGTTTGTCAGTGTCACTGACGGGGTCAGGTTCTATGATAGTCAAGCCATGGTCGGGAGCGATAGTGGAAACCGACAAACCCTCAGACGATGGCAATTTTTTCGGTTCTGCAGCTTGCTCTGCAATAGGAGAGCCTCCTGTAGGTTCTTGCGAGCCTTTGGTAGGTTCTGTTGGAGAAACTTCCTTTGCCAGTTCCCCTGGTATTTGTAATGGTGAATCGTTTGTCTCCCAACTAAACCGCTTGATAACGGGTTTGGTTGGATCTTCGGATTGGGGAAGAAAAGTGACAGTCGCGGCTGGGGGTTGCTCCTGACCCTTGTTCTGGCTGCTATGCGAAGACCGGCGAGAAGGACGGTCCTCGTCAGCCCAGTAACTCTTGTATTCACTCGGCAGAATGGAACTAGCACGGTTTGTGCCCGGGCTACCTGGTTGGAGCGGAGCTGCACTTGGCTCATCAGAGGGCGAATCTGGAAGTTTCAGTGGGCTTAAACTCGCGACGATTTCTTTTGTCAAGCGATCGCTTTCTTGGTCCTCGGCTGAGGTACCGGTACTCAATTGATGATCGAGACTCGGACGATCCTGGAGATCTTGCACGACATCTCGTGTGGGTTGCGGGGCGCTTTCTCGTAGTGCAGACGACTGGGGAAGCTCAGGTTCTGGGCTGTCTTTTGCCGGGGGTGTAGGCGGCGCACTTGAATTGGATGATATGGTGCGGTCAAGTTGCAATGGCCTGGGCAGAAAAGTGTTGCCATGCTCGGTGGGTGTCTTTTGGTCCTGTTGGTTTCCGGAGGAGCTGTCGCCCACATGAATAGTCGTACGGAAGGATTCGACCATTGCAGCTCCAGCCTGTTTAAGTGCAGTCATGGGGTCAGTGTTGTCTGCATCCGTCGAATCAAACTCAGCAACTGGGTGCTTGGCAGTGGTGGGCGTCAGGTCAACCTTTTCCAGGGGTGTCGGATTATTGTCCGCAGGAGCAAGTCCTCGATCCTGTTCTCCATGTTCCGAAGGTGTCATGGCTGTGGTGGTGTATGATTCCCATTGTCCAGGAAGGTGAGGACGGAACTCTTTAACAGGACTACTAGGCTTGGAAGGACTAGCTTTTGTTGGAGATGGTGCACGTGAGTTGTCACGGCTTCGCTCCCACGACTGGACGCTGTTTCTTGAGTGATTCGATTGGGTTGAACCACGTCTTGAAGAAGCTACATCACCAAACTTGCCAGCCAGCGCCTGTACACGGCCTTTGCTGGGCGATTCAGAACGGTCTCGTGATAGTGCGTCTTCTGTTGGAGATTGCGCCTTGTGAGATTCTAGGAACATAGTCTGTGACAGACGATGCGCTGTTCCTAGATCGAGAACCCCACTATTTGGACGGCTGTTGGTCGAAGTGGCAAGATCTGCTTCGCGCGAAGCATATGCTGGCGACGGTCCTTGAAGCCCTCCTTCCATGCCTTTAGGACTGGCGTCTTCTTCGGTCGAGAAAAGGGCTGATTTGGGTTCTGGAATGTCTTTGCTGGGTGCCAGCACGGGTGAGCGAGCTGGGCTATCACCATGTGTCGGTGTGGCAAGGCCGCTGCGCGGAGTAGACGAGCTTGAAAGATTGCGGGAATGACTCGGTGAGTGTTTTCGTGGAACGGGATGCAATGGCTCGATATTATTCTCTGGCATTCGTTGGGTAGCTTGTGCGATGGTTTCACCGGGCTCCTCTTTGATTACAGGTGTGTTACCTTCTGCTTGATTACGCGTCTTCAACGCTGAAGTGGCAGAGCTGGGAACACGGCTCATGATGGGACTAATACCAGAGGTGCTTCCGGTGTTGCTTCTCAGGAGATCTGAGCTTGTCTCGTTTGATGTCGGTGTCGGCGGGACCGAACGCTGATCATCGGTACGAGTAAAAGCCTGGTCTACAACGGAGCGTAGGCCCTGGTCGTCCGGGGAAGATGCAGTGGGTGATTCTTGATGAGATTGGCGTGATTCGTTTTGAATGGCTGTAGCATCAAAGTCGGGTAGATACTCGCTCTTGCGCTCGGCGACTGTTTCCATGGGCTGAAGTGACTTTCCGCCCTCGTGAGCTGCATTGTCTTGGATTGGAGACGAAAGAGAGTCCAAGCTAGGTCGTGATGATTCGAGCGAACGACGCTCCTGTTCTTCTTGGTGACGCTTGTATATGTCAGCTGGTCTGATGAATGGTAGCGGTTTGTCAGATCCACTGCCAGTGCGCTGTCGTGGAGAGGTCGCTATCGGTGAGCTTGCTTGGCCTATACTGCTTTTGCGTGGAGGAAACTGGGAGTTTGAAGGTGGAGTGAAGTTGGCCGGGACCTGAGATATGCGCGTTTGCAGCGGTGCGGGCACTGCAGAAGGGCTGAAGTCACCTCTTCCTCCCATGTCGTAGCCTTGAACCAAGGCCTGAGGATCCGAAGGTCTCTGGGGCTCCCGATTTGGTTGTTCATGAGGTGGTTGGGAAAAGGGTATGCTTGACGAAAACGCGCGCTGTTCCTCTCCTTGCTCGAACGAGTTCCTGCGGCCTTTGGGCAGTGGCGCTTGCAGTGAGGGGTCGGTGAAGCTTCGTGACGGCTGCTCGAGGCGTTGGGCATAGTAGCGCTGGGCAGCAGGCTGGGCAGGATGAGGATCTTGGTTCACACCGTACTCATCATACTCATCGTACTCGCCCCAGTCGTCGCCATCATAAGCATTCTTCTTAGCCTGCACCCACTTCTTCGTCTTTGCACGGTTGACATTGGTCTTGAAGGACACGGGCTGTCCGGCAGAGAAGGGAGAAGCGCTTCGGTCGCTGCTTGGAGTCAGTCTCCTAGGAAAGGTTAAACAGAGAGGCTAAACCTACAGCGGCGACTTGGCCTCCTCTTGGAATCGGAAAGGACCAGCCATGTTGAATAGTCAAGATGGGTGGATTGGCTAAGTATTCATACCACGGCTAGAGCAGCACGGGACTCCCACCTGGGCTCAGCCCAAAGCCAGCTTTGTTCTATAGCGCATACAAAGCGAAGGCGACAGGGCGGGTGGCTGGCTGCGCAGACGGGCTCCCCAACGATGGTACTATCTGGTGGCCGCGCGGATGCAGGCTTTTGGTAGGTAGGGCTGCGACGCGGAGAAAGTGGCTGGAGCAGGTTGAGAGGGGACTGAAGGAGGGCTTGACCGAGCTTCCGCGCGGGGGTACGTCACCTGGTGCGCGCGACCAAGACCTAATCTCACCTTATACGGCGAATCGGACCTGACACGAACGGCGGATGATGTGAGTGGCATATATAAGCGTAGTCCTTCACAAGAAGTACAACCAGCTCGAAGAATCATGAATGCCGGTTCCTGTTGCTAGATGACATAGTGGCCTAGCATCCAACTCGCTCGTAGAAGTAGCTTTTCCCGAAACGGAACGACGGCTTTCTTGACAAGCACGACCGGTTGATTGACTTTAAGGGCATGGCAAGCAAACATAAACACATGGAAATGTCACTCAAAGGTTGGACAATGACACCTGGACGAGCAAGAGTTAGATGGATAAGAGCTTGGAGGGAGAAGTTAGAAGAGGATTGGAAGGAAGGGCTGGCAGTATACTACCGCAAATTCTGGTATTTCAGGTGCGATGCTAAATCAATTGCGCACTACTACTGGTAGTCTTGTTACCGCGTTCGCGTACATCTTGCTGAAAAAGAAAAAGATTAACATGGAAGTGTCTTGGGCATCGCGCAGACAAATGTTACGTAGACTAACTGCACGTCATATCAATGCACAGTGTGCGCTCTTTTAATAGAGCGGCGTGTCCGGCTATTGGTTGGTTCCCCAGAACATTGGCCCCTCTGGGAACTAACCACGTTCCCCCAATTGCCCTCAACCTTTCATCACAATTTCCCACCATCACCGCGGTCTTTCTTCCCCACGAACAAGCCCGACTTGTGCTGCCGACTTGTGCATATCGAGCAGCACGATCCACCTTGCACTCAGAGTCGACATAGCAACACACCCACTTGCCGCCCTAGCACCGTTGCCGAATTGCTGCGCTTAGCCACACTGCCCATACGCGGCGCGCTGCCCCTTTCCGCTCTCGACGACGACTTGACGTCTCGACGTCTCGACGCTTCGACTTGTTCCTGCGCGGCAACCTGCCGGCATCATGGTCGTCTCTATCCAAGATCGTACCGAGGAGTTCCGCTCCATCCTCGCACAAGCCCAGCGGCGACAGGCGCAGTCCAAGACGGGCGCCCAGAGGCAGTCGCTCTTGACGGCACAAGAGAAGGCACAGGCAAATCCTAGCCCGCGGCGTCAGCGCTCCGAGTTTGCGCGCAATGCCGCAGAGGTTGCGCGAGGTGTCGCGAGCACAATGCAGAAGCTAGAGCGGCTCTCGCAACTGGCCAAGCGCAAGACACTGTTTGACGACCGTCCGGTCGAGTTTGACGAGCTTACGTTCGTCATCAAGCAGGACATGGCTGCTTTATCTGGACAGGTGCAGGCGCTACAACAGATGAACGCAAAGTTGCATCCCAAGTCGAAGCCTGGCCTCGACCAAGAAGGCGAGCATAACAGCAATGTCGTTATATTGCTCAAAGATAAGCTGCAGAACGTAGGCACCAACTTCAAGGATGTGCTCGAGGTGCGGACCAAGAACATGCAGGCTTCGCGCTCGCGGACGGAGCAGTTCCTCTCATCAGCCGCACAACAGTCCCACAGCAGCCTCGAGCCCGGCAGGACCGACTCACCACTTTACCAGACACCGCAGCGAGGACGGTCGCCGGGAGGATTTGGTAGGAACACCAGCGCAGTGCAGCAAGACTTGCTTTCGCTCGAGCCTTCGGGTTCGTCGGCCTTGACGCGAGGCGGGGCGCAATCGGACGCGCAGCTGCTACTGATGGAAGAAGCCCAGCCGCAGAACGCGTACATCCAAGAGCGGGGGCGAGCCATTGAATCTATCGAATCAACCATCCAAGAACTTGGCGGCATCTTCAGCCAGCTTGCACAGATGGTGTCGGAACAGGGCGAGCAAATCCAGCGCATCGATGCCAACACTGAGGACATTGTAGACAATGTCGAAGGCGCGCAGCGAGAGTTGATGAAGTACTGGAGCCGGGTGCAGGGCAACCGGTGGCTGGTGGCAAAAATGTTTGGAGTGCTAATGATCTGTACGTGTGGTCTGACGTTTGGATAAATTTGGACAAGAAGCTAACAGGCAGCAGTCTTCCTACTTTGGGTCCTCATTTCTGGTTAGACGCGTACATGTTTTTTTCCGATGTCTGTGCATGACTGGCGTTGGGGAAGACAAGAAGAAACGGTGCCAGGTCGGTCTGGCACTGCTTGGGTAAAGTTTCTTGTCGTACGAGGCGTTGTGCATGTTTTGGTCTGGTTTGCGTTGTCGTTGTATTCTTCTTATCTTCCTGTGTTGATTATACTTTTTTCCCCTCATCTCATTCACATGAGCATCGACGAGTCCACGCCGCATAAGTGGGCTCGCTAGACATTTGTAATAGACTGCAGTTTTGTTTTTCCCGTTATTCTTGTGTACGAGCACTTGTATACATTGTATGGTCAGGTCATGCGTTTGTTTCAGCTGGAGACATGTAGTATAGTATAGTATAGTATAGTAGCATGTAAGAATGTATGCTTGTCTGTGTGTAAGCTGGTCGCCTGTCCATGGCTGTGCACGGAGATTTGACTGCATATGTATCTAAGTGTGACGTTGGGGCCGGTCTCTATATACAGTTATGGATTTAGTCGCCTAAGTCGGCGGGAGCAGCATGACGACGCGTGGATCGGATCCGAGCCGCTTGAATGTCATGCTTTGCAGTGAGAGTGAAGTGCCGGACCAGGTGGGTCTCGATTGGCTGTGGCCAAGGACATGGTGCTCAAGCTGGATTGGCGGTTGTATCACCAACGTCGCCATGGGAGATGTCGATGAAGAGGTGAGTAAGCCGCTAGGCCCAAAGGGCATTACCGGCGATACAAGCCGTGGACAGGTGGGGACAAGGTAGTTGGCACGATACGGCGACGGTCCAAGAGGGAAATGGATAGGCATGGATAGGCAGCCTGCTGATAGCGGGGACGGGCAGGCTGACGGTTGACAGACGCCACGACACGGCTCACGGTTGGGGACATTGATGTCGAGGATGATCAGTAGCCCTACGTGACGACAAAAGCCGGCGCCACGTCGGCCGGACTGGCGCATGATATCCACGTCTGGCTGAGCGGCCGTAGCCATGGTTTACCAGACCATCCACCACGCCGTTTCCGAAACATGATGGCAAGTCCGCCATGGACGCAGCGCCAAAAAAAAAGAGAGCAGAAAAAGAAACAAGAGCTACAATGCGGCAAACACGGCCGTGCCTGGGCCCGCTGGTCCGCCCCCTGTCTGTATCCATCATCCATGACCGATTCCCAGCAACAGTATGGCGGGCACATGATCACGAGTGGCCTTTTCTCCCTCTGCCTCCCCCCACACTAGGAGTAGCGCCCTGCTCTGGCTCTCTCCACCGTCCACTGGCCGTCGAGACCTCACACCGACTCGAATCGACGCAACTTTGTGACGCCTGACCCGGCTCGCCGTGTGCTGGCCGCGCCCACGCATACGCTACGCCTCCGCCTGCTCGACCCAGCGCCAACGTCGCTTCCGCCACCTGCATGAAGACGGCCGCCGCCTTCTCTTCTTCCTGACATCACCAACATCCACTTGCTCCCTCTCTGCATGCATGCGCGCTCCGGCGCAATGGCTGACCGCATATGGGACCAACCCGCCCTCCTCACCACGGCACCCATATTCGACGATGCCGTCTACTTTTCAGAGGCGCTTGGCCTGCCCGTCAATCAATCCGAGGACGACTTGGACGCCGAATTACTTCTGCAGGCCCGCCAGTCTGGCATCCACGATCCCTATCGCTTTGTGCCCTCACCAGCCGTCGTCTCCCGTGCCATGTCCACCATGACCTTGGACAGTGACCAGACGAGCTCGAGATCAATCCACTCCCAGGAAACACAGTCCACGGGCTTTACCTCTGCCCCTTCCCATGCCTCCCGGGACCATGTCTATTCGGCCGACTACATGTCTACGAAAAGGGCTCCTCCATTGCTTGCACACGTCTCACCCCCGGCCGAGACTTGCCAGCAGCCTGTTGAGCGTCCAGACTTTTCCCTTCAGTCAACAAGATCCTCCGACTTGTCAAATAGATCCTCCGTGGCCTCCAACCTATCAACCTCGCAGCAAGAACACTCCCGCAAAAAGCGAGGCTCGGCCCTTTTTTCCATGTTGCGGAAAGAAGCAAAGCAATTTGCCACCGCTGGCCTGCATTCGCGCGTGGCCACATCTTACAGTTATAGTTGTCCTTCACCCTTGCACCATAACCCTCACGGAAAGTCACCATCGACAGAATCACTGTGTGGCTACTGTGGAAATACACTCGGACGCTCGTTGGCTAGGAATGCGGCCATAAAAGAAGAGAACAAGTCCCTTGCAGCAAGCGCCAGTCAAGTGTCAGTTGTCTCACCAGAGGGATCTTCGCCTTGTCAGAAAACCCCCGACGTCTCCGGAACGTCTCTTCCTCAGGCAGACGTACCCGCTCGACGAGCTAGGCATGAGCCAATCAGCATTGACTCGGCCTTGGCACAAGAAGCGTTCAAAAGTTTCAAGGTTCAGCAGAGGGAACAGTGGGAGAGGGTTTCGACATTCGAATGTATCCAGCGCAAAGCGCTTGCAGCACACTACCGATGCGAGTTGGAGCGACTGCAGGCGCAATACGAAGCCCGTAAGAGCGAGCGAATCAAACAGGTTAGTGTAGCATGTGTTGCCCCTTTGCACATTAATTACTTACAAGCTACAGCACACTAGTGATCTAGACCGACTAGAAGAGCGACAAGTGCTTGCCGAACACGATCTTCTTGGAGCACAGGCACAGGAGACACAGAATGTGGCAACAGCGTTAAAATACATCGAAGCCTACTGTCTCGGCAACAACACTTCGCAGGAGCGCACACATACGGTGACCGAAGAGGACTTCAAGAAGCTCTACCGCCAAAAGATGACCCAACAGGACCTCCCCAGGAAACACGCTAGCGCTATTAGCGTACTACGGGCTCGACAAGAAGTAGACTACAAGCGTCGAATGGAGACCCACGAGGCCGAGCTAAGGCAACTAGAAGCCGACTTGAAGAAAGCAGAGTCCACCAAAGAAGTCGAATACAAGAAAGAGCAGGATCAGTTAGAAGCCCTAATTGAAGCCCGAAGAAAGAGATTACAGCAGAGATGGGACCTTAGATTTGAAATGTGGAGGCTGGATTGGGAAACGCAGCACAACACGTCGCTCGCCGACAAGCTCGAGCATGAAGAGTGGCCGCCCAGAAAAGCAGACCATGTCGTCTCCATTCCTGATGCGAGTGCTTTGGCTCAGTACATCAAGGCTGCTGCATAAGGATGGAAAAGTTTCGCCTCTTTTTTTGCTTTCTTTTCTCGCTTCCACCACGGACGGATTTCCTGTTTTGGGAAAGAAAACCACTGCTTCGGAGGTTTTCAAGTTTTTCTCCATGTC